>CABFWB010007288.1:9233-26004 GCA_902151455.1 Timema bartmani | reverse complement strand
AAAGTTACTAATACAGTTTTGGGGGGGGGGACTCAGGCTAAATATACATGGGAGTTACATGGGGTGGGGGATTGGGAAAAAGTGTTATGTGGTTTGTGAATGACCCTTAACGTTTGATTATCATCATCAAAATGGCTACTTTAAAGATGGTGAGTATGATGTACATATAATTCTTTCACAAAACATCAAACAATACAACAAAAATAGAGACTTGATTCCTGTTTGACACCTTAACTCAATCAGTAGCATATTTGCCTACTGAGCTAAGGGTCCCAGTTCGATTCCTGGCATGACCGAAAATTTATCACTGATGAAAATATGGGTTTACCATTTAACATTGATAAACTAACGGCCGGTGACTGGATGTTGTGCCTGTCCTAGTCTTAAGTTAGAAGCTATGACAAGTCTAGCAAGTTGATAGTGGAAAATATATGGCTTTAATAAAAACGTGAGCCAGGCCACAGGCTGGAAACAGTGATGGATGTAAAGTAAAGGTAACCAGGTTCTTATCCATTTCTAAAATACTCCCAGGCAGTTAGCTGCAATCACTTCAACATCACCTTCATTGTCTTGTGCATTTGAGGTTACCTGATCACATCACCAATATACTGGCTCCAGTGTAGACTTAAAATAAGATTTAATTAAATAAAGTGGAGATAAATCCTTTAAATTCTTTAACTTAAAATCTAATGTTTCTTTAGATCTAGTATTCTGTCTCTCAACATAATTATCAGACAAACATAGCAACCAAACCCCAGATCATTAATCTACCCATTTGTCACTCTAGATTACAGGGTAAAAAAGTCACACAAAAAATAAAAATAAATAAAAAGTCACGAAAGTCCATGAAAAATCACAAATTTCCAATATTTTGGTCATAAAGTCACGAAACTATTTCTGTTTGAATTTCCTGCACATCGTAACAAAGTGAACGCATCGAAAGTCACGCCACCCACTACCCATACCATGCGCTAGCCGTAAGTTGCCTGATTGTTTTTAACATGATACCAAAGATAAGGTTAATGTTCGCCATCTAGTTAAATTTTAATGTTGCGTGTGAGTGCACTATGCCTATATTCGCAATATATAATGTTCAACCGTTTACCGAAGGAATTTTGGTCAAAAAAGGTCCCCAAAAGTCACTAATTTTTGTTCCTCCAACTCAGTAGACACCCTGAATTAATATGGAACCAAATTAGAACAACAGACTGTAACCATTTAAATTTTCTACAAAAATGTAAGAATTGTATAAAAATGTTTTACATATAAAAGTGTTTTCAAAGAGTGGGATTTAATCCATTTCTAATAAAAAAGCATGTTGATTTAATAACCCTGTTTTTGAATCCTTATGCAGGTCACGTTTTTTCAAAATCTCCACCTCACCCAAATATTGTACAGCAAAAACCAAGATGAAGGAAAATCCATTACTAAAAATTAAGGATAAGAATGTTATCATCTTGTGAGTCTGAAAATGTTAGAAAAATTAATATAAAAAACAATATTTTTAGTTTTAGTAACATATTTCATCAAAGAAACAGTGCTTTGGCAAAATGGCCAGTTTGAAGATGATTTAAGTGTATGTTAGACAGAAAAGAGTTTCACTTATTGACTAATTTTGTGTGTGAGCTTCTAACTTTCATCCAATCAAAGATGTAGCGTGTAGTTTAACAGATACACTTCTCCAATTGTGTGTCCAGAAGACAAACGTTGTGACACATAGATAGGAGAATGTACAGTATTTACATAGCAGTGCCGGAACAAAACTGTTGTGTTATTGTGTTTCAAGGGCAGAGGAGAGGTTGTGTTTGGGTTAAGTAACGCTATAGCTTGTAATGTAACCCATGCACAGTTATCAGTTAAACTAAATTGTATTTGGTTTTGGCCTTTTCAAGAATAAACAGATTAGAGATGTGCGAAGTTTAACATTTTTTTTCAATTCGAACCGAAGTCGAATTGAATAATATAAAAGATTCTCAAAGCCGAGTATTCAAAATATGTTTTCTTTAGTTACTAAATATAATTTACAACATGTTATAGTCTAAACATGATTAATATATTTTGCTGTAAGCTGGTAGATTAATTTAGTATAACAATATATAAATTAATTTTATATTTTTGTCATGAGAACATTAATGTGTGATGTAATGAAAGCTTTTTTTTACCCTGAAAGGTTAGACATACCTTTAATGATTACATTATGACCCTAACTTTTAGCCTACATCATAGTGTAATATGTTTAGGTAAGCTTGCAACCTTTCAGGGTAAATAACAGAAAAAAATCACAAAAATTGAACAAATGTATTTTTTATTGGTGGAGATTCATAATATTGTTGAATCTGAAACTGTACTATCGAAGCAAAGTCAAAGTTTTTGAAGCTCCGCAAACCTCTAATACATTTTGTTGTTGTTACAAATTACCCCTGTGCTAAACCTTTATGCAAATGGCAGACGAGAAATTTGCCCAACATATATGGTGGTGTGGGGGATATATAATGTTACATAAATCAATTAAGATCTTGTGGTGAGACAAAGTGTACACCCAAATACATAATATATGAGACTAATGACTACTCATTTCCATCCCTAATTAAGCTCATTAATATAACATTATTCACAATCTATTCAAAGTCCATACCAGCAAAACTTTAACAACTGTCCAGTTTTAAGATACGAAAGAACACTAACATGCAAATACAGACGTTGGCAAGTTGTTATTGAGCTTGTCACCAGAAATAATTTACATCCACTTCAAATACATAAAAATAGTTTCTTCCATGGACACTTGAATGGCTCACAGAAATTTATGCTTGGTCCTAACCTAAGACAACTTAGGGTACACTACATATATAGCTAGCTAGCGCCAGAAGACGGCCAAGACCAAAGCTTTGGAAGGAAGCGTGGAAATAAAGCTATTTGGACAGTTTGGCGGACGGTAAAATTGACATTGATGGTTTCATCCAAAATTACAATGACATGCTCCATATAAAAAAAAGAGGGTTAAATATAAGATTTTTTAGATGTAGTGCAAGGGATTCCTGGGCTTATCTATATACTATACTATCAGTTTGAGGTGTTCTTTGTATAAGTTGGCCACATCAAAACTATTTCAAATTAGGACGTTCCAAAGTGAGATAGTTTTTTATTCTATTAGTTTAGGGATTTTGAGGCCCTCACCTTCACCTTTAACCCATTTCCCAGACCCCTATTTTGAGATTACAAACTTATAAATGTTATTTATTTGGGTGATCCTTTAACCAATATGCCTAATTTACATTTTCTTTCATGTTCAACGAAAGATTTTCTATTAAGTTTATATTATTTAGAATAGAGCACTAGGCAAAATCACGGTTTAAATTAATTTTAGAGAGATTTCAAGCTACTGCTTCCTCCCCTCAAATACCCTCAGTTCTCACATTCACACTTTGAACATTTAAGACTTATCTGGTCATCTGATATGGTTCTTTTACATGCCTACCAAATTTCAATTTTCAACCACACCAAAAATAAGTGTTCTACATTAGTTGTACCAATTTTGAGCTTTTCTATTTCCTGGGTTTCCATTTTAAGATTCCATTTGTCAAGAAATCATTTGGTTATCTGGGAAGGTATATTTACTTACATTACAAAATACTATTTTCTACCACACCAAACAGTTTTTTTTAATTAGTTTTGAAAGTTATGAACCCCCATCCCTATCGTTTGAAACCAATTATGACGTTCAAATTTTCATTATTTTTTAATGTTTGATTATTTGGGGTTGTCATTCTAAATTAGTAGTAGTAGCACCGCGTCTTACTACCCGTTCGGGTTATACGCTCTTACGCTAATGTGTAATGGTAGGGTGATTGTGAGATGAAATGTTCACAGAATATCCAAACCATTTCAATATTTTCTGCAGGATGTGCGTGAGTTAATTGTCTTTCTATATTATGTCCACCAATAAAAAGTGGAGTGATACTGAAGTAAAATTGCTAATTTTGATCTTTATAAGGAAAATGAAGTTTTGTTGAATGTGCGAAGTTTACAATACAGAGACAGGTTAAAAAAAAATGCCTTACAAGCCCTAGCAAACAAGTTTTTCGCCAACCCAGTGGAAATATTGAAAAACTGCACAGCACAATATACACAGTCAATTAAATCAAGAATGGAAGAAAAATAACTTGAAAAAAATGGTACTGGACTCACTCCCTAACCCAGCATTGCCTTTCCTTATGTTTATTTCTACCAATAAAATAGCTTTGGTTTAGGATTAATAATGCAGCAGTGTATTTGACAAGTCTGACGAGAGGCATATTCCAAAATGATTGAAACAAACCTCGCGCAAGAAATTCTCCTCTTATGTGTAAACAGCTTTGTGAGAACTGTCGCAATTCACTTGCCAGTGTAACTGTAGCCTTAGATATTGATTTTATAGTTTAAAAAAATTTCATAATTTCTAGCCATTTACAAAATTTATATTTTCTACCATAATGAAAGGTGGGTTTTTTTCTATTAGTTTTGGAAATGTATTTACATTCACTCATTTTACTGGCCTCCTTCCCCTATGTCTCAGATTATAAAAAATTTGGCAGATTTTGGACTGTTCTTTCTACCTCCTTGTCAAATTTAAATATTCTACCACACAGATAAGTGGATAGTATTATTGTTTTGGATATGTCCAGCTGTGACCATTTCCTTAACCAAATTTTAAATTTAATATATTGACACTTTTATGGCTACCACTTTACATATATTAAAATATTTCAATTTTCTTCTATATCGAAACCTTATTTTTATTAGTTTTGGAAATTTTGAAGGGACTCTCCATTTATTGGTCCTTTATTTGGAAATTTACGAATTTTCAGGCCTTTATGGTTGTTTGTGGGGGGTGGGTGGTGGAGCAGGCTCCTTATACTTGCCTTACAATTCAAATCCACCCATATTATTTGCCACAAAAATTAACCTATCACATAAAGATGAGAAAATGGTATAAAGTTTCAAAACATTGACCAAATTAACCAAATAATGGCATACAATTTTAAATATCAAGAAACCTTTAAAAATTGTTACAGTTTAAAAATAAAAATCAACTGATTCTTTCTCACTAAGATATTTTAAAGCTATTATTTAGTTTTCTATCTTATCTAATATCTAACTTTCTATCACTATATATCATGTGTTCTAATAAAGCAGCTAAGATATGTTCTGGCATGGTGTTAATTTACAAGACGGCCACAAATAGATACAATTGTCTCCAAAAATATGTTACCTGTGCACAACAGCTTGTTGATTATGATAATAAAACTGTAAATATTTAAATAATTATTTTTAATAGTAACTTTTCATTGATATGCACAAATAAATATTGATATTACAGCAGATTCACTCTATTAAGCTTCGTAAAGTAGTTTTGTATAACTTTTTTGATCCACTAAACATTGAAAGCAAAAGCTTATTCATTACTCCGAAAAATGGTATGTCCCAAAGTTTACATTTAAATATTATCATCAAAAACCTCTTACCATGCTGCCATAGTCTAGTCTTTTTTGCTTTCTTCCACTGAAGAAGGAGACCGATGTACGCTGAAAATTTCATAATTATGTGTTTTGTGGTGTTTTTAACTTTGGGCTTTGAGGCCTACAATTTTCTGGTAAGTGTTTAGGCCCTGCCCTTCTATCCTTTTTTCAATGTTTGATTTAATATTGCCGTTTAGCTCCATTACACTAATTTTCTGGCCATTATTGACCCTTTTCTGGCAGAAATGGGCATTACAATGATCTACAAACATTCTATAAGCACGTCGGCTTTGCCATTTTATCCTTCTTTCAATTTTATTGAATACATTCAATTACACCTTATTTTATGCTTGGAACACAAAAAGCATAAAATAGCAGGTTTGACCTTTGACCCTTCTAACACTAGACCTGTAATGATTTGAAATCATTTAATCACTAATTATAGCTTATAATTCTACACCTGTTAAAGTTGTGCAATAACATTTTGATAGTCAAATGACCTTAGGTGTTGGCAATTTTTTTGGCTTGCTCTGAAATATGGCTTAACATCAGACCTAAAACAACCAAGGAGGTTTAACAAACACCTGCTTGAGGAGTAGAATTTAGCGGCATTGAATAACAACTTTATTTAAGTAACAAAACTAGCTCTGAACAGATTGTTTTTTTAGAAAATTGAGCACGAGAATTTTAAAATGACAATAATTTAATCTAAAACAGTTTTAGTCAAACACTAACTATTTTACTAAAACAATTACAATATTATGTTGGTATTATAATGTATCATAGCTTAAAAGAGATAAACTTGTAAAAAACTAACTACCTTTTACAAGTTATAATTTATGGTGATAAGCTCAAAAAAAACCAAACCTTTTAATGTGTTTGTCTAATGATATAGACTACCACTTAGCATGCATGCAAAAAAACAGTAAAATAAACCAATCAAGAAACAGATATGACACTGAAAGTTACACTTGGAAAAGTACAAAAGGCTTTTCATCACATATGAAATACTTGATACGACAAAGGCACAAAAATTCCACATAGATTTGATCTTGTATACAAAAGTGTTGGTAAATTTGAGATGAAGACGAAGAAATCGGAGGGACTACATCCAGTTCCATTTAAGAGAGATTACAAAGACAGTCACCAGCAAAGACGAAACAGAAAACAATAAGTTTCAACATTTGGTACAATGTAGGGGCCTACTAGCTATCGTGTTTTCATTCAGAGTTGAGTTTAAATAAACGTTTTAAAAAAAATCTCCAAGCATCGAATCAAGTCAGATTTAAAATCAATAAACACGGTATATACTTTTAACAGCATTTAAATTAAAATAATATTAATCTTGTACAATTAAAATAACAGAATGTGAACAGCAAATTGCACAGTCATCATCCCAATGAAACAAGCTTAAATTTGATGAGTTCAAACCCAAAACTCGAAATTTGAGTATCATAGACCCCTGGTACAATGTTTTATATTCATGCAAAGAATTCTTTAAAAGATCTTGTTGTATAGGGAGGGGAAACATGAGTTAGGGGGGTTGACAATGGTGGAGGTGGGAAAAGAGGGGTTAAACCTATAATGTAATACATTCTCATCTTTCAACAAACTTCACTACTACAAATAATATTGTTTTTATGAACATTTGCACAAGTTTCCTACAAAAGTTAGATGTTGAGGTTTATCATATGTGGTTAAACAATACTATTGATGACATTTTTCGGTAAGATATTAAGGCAAGAGCATCATTTTATCATTTTTTTATATATCAAATTTAATAAGTTTGGAGACTTGTAAATAAATCATAGTTCTAAAACTTGGTATGTGCTACTGTTTCAAAGTAACGTAATGTAATGTAATGGCTCAATATTCAGCGGAAACTAACCAAGTGGTTAGCTTGGATATACACAAATACTCAACATTCGCATAGTAAATTTATTATATTCTCATACTCGCCTGGAGGAAACACCTGTTGATTCATAGCACGGAGTTGAACCCTGGTCTCCCATTACATTGTCCACCTTGCTCTTGTTATTTTAACAATATTTTTATTTACAATTAGGTTTAACGAGTTTAATTCCAATGCAGTAAATAAGTTTCACAACTCAAGTAGGAAGATAAGCTATTGTTCAAACAATAAACAAATGACACTTAATGGCAAAAAAATATGAAAAGTCACAAAATCTAAAATAATATAAATAATTTAAGTTGAAAAATGGTTCTTGGGTAGTGATGGGAATCAAACTACAGAACATTTGACGAAATGTCAGTTTTAAAAAGAAAGCTGAATTTAAACCAAATGTTAATAGTAAAATATTACAATAACGAAAATTTATAAAAATAAGAAAATACTAACTAATTAAGTGAAAATTAAGAGAAGGAAGCCCACCAATCGAGGAATCCAATGCACAAATGACATCTTATTCCTTTCTTCCAGCTTCTTTGTGAGTAAAAATGATAAAGGTGATAATGCCAAAATATAGAAAGATATCTTGTTGAATCAAGATACAAAGTTCACACTAAGTTTTTTATTATTTAGCACCGCGTCTTACTACCCGTTCGGGTTATACGCTTTCACACTAAGTTAACATATTAAAAATAAAATGTGCTTGGAGCACACACTGAAGGGATTTTGAAAACTTTGATAATGAAACCAGCTACATCAGCTATTGCAGAAAGAAGTTTTTCAATGCTTTGACGCATAAAAGACTATCTTTGCTCCACGATGAGGCAACGTAAACTAAATTAGCTGTGTCTGCTTAATGCACATCCTGGAAGGTACAACAAAATTGAAATTGCGCAAATAGTTGGTGGTTTTATAGCGAAAATAGGGTAAAGGTGTATGGAAACCTACTTTAATTTTTAGTGTTTCATAATTTTTAGCTGAGCCACTTCGGATATAATTTTTCTTAATTTGTTTTATGTGTATTAATTCTAATGTTTGGCATGACTAAAATAAATGAGAAAAATGCACAATAAGACCGTTAAATACAGATATCTCTTGTTATACAAGATTTCACTTTACGCGATTCAAACAAAATAAAAAAATAATGCTTGGCCGGCTATAATTTCGCAGTCACCTTGTGCACGCACATTCCAGTGATAACAATGATCTTTACTCTATGGTTTGGTGTTAGGGGGGTGGTATTGACAACATCAGAGATGCAGGGGCAGAATTTAGGAACAGTACTGTATGAAGGAAGTTTGGAAAAATATTTGACCTGAAGTTTCTGATTCTCATGATTTTGATGCTGAACACGAGTTTTCCAATTCAAGACATGACACCGTTGACATAGCAAAATGTTGGATTTGAGGACGTAGACCAGTCAAATGTGAATGAATTGCTCCAATCCCACTCAACAGAACTCACCAATAAAGATCTTCTAGAAATGGAAAATGGCATAAAGGATGAAGAGGAAGAGCCTTATGTTGTTGAGCCTATCAAACAACTTTCAACAAAACAATTTGCTGATTTTTTAAAGCACAATGACAGTGCAATTAGAATTAATGAAGAGGATGATCCTAACATGGATAGAATCACCAAAGTTGCCAGAGAGGTTCTGAGTTCTTTTGCTTGCTACAAATAACTATAGAGCTGAGCTAAGTCTTAACCATTTCATCAAAGAAGTTGAAAATCGTCAGTCTAACGACCCAGTACCTTTAAGGGAGTAAGAGAGCCTACCATCCAGGAGCATTCAAGAGAGCAAGAGCTTACCATTCCAGAGACTTCAAGAAAGGAGAAGAGTAATAATCCAGATTTGCCAGATCCAGTTAATTTATCATGCAATTGAAGATTAACAGTAAGTGTATCTGTAGCATTGTATTAATTAGATAAATTAATTAAAAATTGCATTAGCTTACAAATTTCAGGGGATTGAAGATTGACAAAAGGTGTAGGCTACCTATAGTATTGTACTAGTTAGATAAATTAATAAAAAATGCATTCATTTACAAATTTTAGGTTTTTATTTACTTTTTTTTCTATCTCACCTATGTTAAAATCAATTATTCCCTTTACGCGTTTTCGTGTTATGCGATTATTTATCAGAACCAATCACTCGCGTAGTGTGACGGACAGCTGTATTACATTTTTCTGTTTTGTTTTTTTTTAATCTCAAAAATGTTATCTCCTAGAAAAGCACATGAGTATTTTTACCCCCACCCCCCCAATAAAAACGTTCCTGCGCCACTGGAAGAAGATGTAACTTTTTTGTATTGGATTCTTCCCATAGTTTTTCCTCTTTCCCTAATCAGGCGTGCTTAGCTCAATTTTCACTTAGTTTATATTTCCTTATTTTTATCAAAAGAATAGTAACTTCTGTAACTTTCGCTGATCTAAAAATTTTGTTTAAAAATTCCAAAGTGTTTTGTGTCTTAAGAGTGCATTTGTTTTTTTGAAAATCCAACCGGACTTTCTATGGCTATGTATAAATGAGCTCAGTCAGAGCTACACATCAAGTCTAGGTAGAAAGGAGGCGGTGAGTGTAGAAAAGGTGCCAACTGTCTGTAAATAAGAAGCAGGCAAGAACAGTGTTGGTAGTCCTGGAGGTGACGTCAAGACTGGGTGTTATGCCAACAGGCCAAGACGATGGATCTTGGCAGACAGGAAGTTGTGCAGGATGAATACCAGCGGTTTTGGACAGGACTCCAAGTCCAGTTCCTGGAATAACATGTTTACAGGTATTACAAAGAAAATAAGTTTAAAACCGTTTGGTTACTGAATGGTTGCTATTCTTCGAAACACAATAATTGTGTACTAGCTGAATAACTAGACAGGAATGCCAACCTATGAGAAGTCAGGGTTGGTTAAAATAAATATTAAAATACCAAAGGATATTATTGTTATTTGAGGGGATTTTTAATGTTGTATTTGGAAGGATAATTTGATATTTTTAAATTTCAATATGTAGGCATATTTAGATTGAAATGTATGAAATGTATCAAACCATCTTTAATTTGGCCTTTTGAGAGTAGGTTCTAGAACCCCCTAGATAATATCCACATTTTTGTTTGAGGATAAATTAACACGAATATTATTAACTATGCTAAGGTTGGACAGACAGTAACTCATGTGAGCCAACACTGTAAAATTACTACCTTGCTCGGTTCCACTATTGTGTAGCTTTTAAGATAGGACCATAGTGTAATCAGTCAAGGTAAGAATGCTACCTTGCTTGGTTCCACTATAGTGTAGCTTATAAGATAGGGCCATAGTGTAATCAATCAAGGTAAGACTGCTACCTTGCTCGGTTCCACTATAGTGTAGCTTATAAGATAGGGCCATAGTGTAATCAGCCAAGGTAATAATGCCCCCTTTCAAGGTAAATAGAGTGTACATCAGTAATCCATAGTTTAGATCCATATAAACAATAATGCTAGTTTCTCTGACCAGAGAATGTGATCACCTGCACCAAGAATCAAACCAGGGTCCCTGTGCTCTACACCCGAGGTTCCCTAGCCACTGAGACATGTATCAACACACTATGAACACAAAACACAACTATCAAATGTTACCATCTCCCCTTCCTCGCCTCCAAAATCGAGCCACAGCAGTCGAGCGCCATCGTCCGCAGACATGCGCAGACGTTCGAATGGAAACTTCCAGAGGGTGCGTGGTTCGCGACCCGGCGCAATATTCCCTTCCTGGAGTGTGAAACCATTCTCGTAGTGAAGCACGAGCTGTGCTGGTTGGCCCTGGTACATACATCCTGCAACAATCCAGCCACTGGTGGTTGCACTTTACACCGGAGAATCTAGTGCATACTTTCTAAACTCTAAAATGTGTGCAAATAGAATGTTTCTAACCATCGAATGAATTCTGACTATTACATTAAATTTAGGGATGGAATCCTCAAATCCTTAAAAGAAAACATTTTTTTTTCTCAAGTGAGATTTGTTTTAGATCTCTAATACTGCTTAGTGATGGTTCAGAACCTATTATAATTATAGTATGAACTTAACAACCAGGCCCCAGACCAGTAATTTAACAATTAACTGAATGTATGAATGTTATAATGAATGGATTATAGGTAAGAATGTTTAATTTGGCTAATATTTCTATTTTCTATTACTTTGCGATATTTATTTTTACTATTTTGTTCATAATTATTCCAAGAATCAGATTCAGAATTCTAAGGTAATTTGAAGATGCAGATTCATAAAATAGCGGGTTTGACCCAACTCAATTAGCATTGTATTGTTTATATAAAATTATGTTCTCAAAATATGTGAAAACCGGTTTTATTGACATCGAAAGACAGAATTTGATTTTAGCCCAGAGCAGTAATAGTGGGCAGAGTTGCTGATGGTGTGGTCCTCCACTCTCTTTCCATGTAAATGTTGGTGCATTTAACAAACAAATCAGCCCTTCTCATTCTGTGTGTAAGTTGCAGGCAACCTGAAGAGATTGTAAGGAAACAACTTAATCATACACTCTTGTCTCGTATAGTATGTTGTATTAACTCAAAAATAAGCTGCCCCGAAAATAGGCCACACTCTAAAAATATGATCAATTTGAAATGGAAAAAAAAAATTTTATGCCCTAAGGATGATTCCACTTTGAAAGTAATCAAATACACTCCATTTCCTTTAGCTTCCTTAATGTACATAGTATTTAAGCCTACATATTTTGTTACTAAGATTTTAAATTGTTTGTTACAACCAAGTTTTAAGCAGTGACCAAGAGATGCCTTTTTAATCCAGGGCTTTGGTGTCAGCACGCCAAACCTTAGACTCAGACTCTGACTCCTATTATTTTCCACTGTTCGACTCAGACTACTTCAGAAATGGACAATAGCTAAAGTACATTAATTAATAATAACAAATTTACTTTAGTAAAAGGCTTCAATACGGATTACTTCAATGGGAAGCTTCTTTGGTATTGTGAATTTATATTTAAATAAATAAATATGTCAATCTAAATTCCAAATATTGGTCCTAAAGAATTAAAAAAGTATAAATTAAAATTACATTTTCTATATTGTTATTGAAGATTTTCTTTTTATTTATCTGAACTGAATGATTGTAACAGCACACAAGAATTTCTATGGGTGAGAGTGAAAGAGCCTACCAGTTTTGCCGGAAAGCTATTTTCACATAACTTCTAGGGTTCTTTTACACGCCACAATTGGCATGGGACTGAGGGCTTTACTTTCCCTAAAAATATCAGGTCCAGGGGCAAGCACTTTAACCCAAGATCAACGAGGTTGACAAGATTTTACTATAAACAACATTTTTTGGATATGCTTTTTAGTTTTTTAAGGCCCCCATTTTGAATTTTTTGTCAACAAGTATTCTTGCAGGCTTTTTGGTTAGAGACAGCCTGCCTGCAAAATTTCACTATCTAGTTCTTCTGGGTTTCGAGAGTATTTTGACTTTGGCTTTTTAGAAAATCCCCCATTTTGGGGTCTCCATTGGAATTTTCTGTCACAAAGTATTTTTGCATACTATTGGATTAACACCTACCTGCCTGCAAAGTTTCAGCTACCTACTTCTTCTGGGTTTTGAGATTTTATTGGCTGGGCAGAGGAACTGGTAGTTATTATAGTGTAGAGTGTTTTTCATACTACACAGGATGGGTACCCCTATTACCCCTATTAATTGCATATATATTATCATTAATATAACTTATACATACTTTGAATACCATCTAGTGACATCTAGCGTGTTTGACAATAACAAGAACAACAAACGGTTGGCATCAGTGAATGGTGAAATAAACATCGTGTCAATATAGCAAAGGGTTTTCAGTTGGACAAAGGATCTGGGACTGAAGCTACTATAAGATTGCAGATACAAGTAGCTTTCAATATAAGTGTGCTTAGTTGCGAGTGTTTGGATCCATGTAAGACCGCACATTGAGCAGAAAATGACACAGCTCCAAATGAGATTTTGGAAGTCACCTCCAAGAAAATAACACTCTTAGATTGTGGGAAAGGAGAGTTTGGTTCTGGCAGTGTCAAATACAGTACTCAAAGGGGTCAACCAGTCAACAAATTCAATAAATGTGCTGAGGTTTCCGCATCCATCAAATGGTCACCTCATAAATTGAATCAACATGGAAGTGAGCATTATAATTTGACATACCACGATCAACTATGTGTCGTTGTCATGAAGGACTCATTGGCTAAGCCATTTTGACCTGTTTTCATCAATGAATTTAGTGATGCTGATATGAACACACATATCGAAGAATGTACTTTATTGTTTCAACAGTTTCCAAAAGCTTTATCTTGAAGAAATGTCCTCCTCTTTTATTATGAAAGCAATTTACCACAGCATATGTAGTCGCAATGTTGTTTTGTCGACAAAGGAAAATCCACACTTCACATTGGAGTTAAAACATAATCCTCCACGTGTTATGTTGTGGGTAGGTTTTATTGCAAATTATATGATTGGACCATATTTTTTTGAAGGGACTGTTATTGGAACAACCTATCTGGGAATGCTTCAGAATTGTTTAATAGTCCAACAACAGAAATGGAGTAAGGGATTGGGTATGGTTTCAGCACTAAGATGCCCCGGACCATTTCAAGCTAACTGACAACTTCCCACAAAGGTGGATTGGCCATGGATCTCTAACATCACCATCACCAGTACCATGGCCTCCATCAAGTCCCAACTTGACCACATTGTAATCCTGTGGGAATACATCAAATAGAAAGTGGCTGCAAGTTGCTAAGAAAAGATTGATGAACTACGAGCTGCTGTGAGAGCTGCCTATGCAACCATAGCACCAGCAATGTTATACAAAATGTTGTACACATCTGAAGATGTATTCAACTCTGCAGGGAAGATGATAAAGCTCACAGAGAACCGTTAGATCAATAGGTATGTAGGGGTATGGTGACTTATGGCCCATTCTGTATAGTTGGAATTTAATAGTCATATTTTCAAAGCAAAAAAACAACAACAGACCAGCTATTTACTCCCTACTTGCTGTAAACATACTCAAGGCAGACTAGTTTCCAACTTACTGTAAACGTACTCAAGGCATACTAGCTCTGTACTTCCTACTTAGTGTAAACATACTCATGGTAGACTAGCTCTGTACTCCCTACTTACTGTAAACGTACTCACGGCAGACTAGCTCATGTTGACTCTGGGCGCAGTTGTGGCTTCCTTGTACCAGGGCACGTGCCCAGTTAGCCAGATCTCTGTGGGTCTCTGCGCGCAAGTGGTGTGTCAGTACTCCCTCGGGTGTGCCACAACGCACACTGAACGTGATCATATCTGTCTGTCGACTCGAGCTCACCAACCTGAAACAAGTTCACACAGGTCAGGATCAGCCCTAAGCTCATCAGCTAGGGGCATGGATTATTATTATTTTGAACTGGTAGAAGTGAATTAACATATTTTTACTGAAATTTAGTTCAAAACTAGTTTAATAGTTTTACACAAAGTAATTTTTGAATATCTCACCCACATTTTGATATTTTCAAATTGGAAGCTATCACATATGTTTTGAGTGTAAACTCAAAGTTCTTAAATATATAACATAAATTTGCGGCAAGCTGTGACAGGTGTGTTGTACCTAGTGGAGATGAGAGGGCAGGTGTGCAAGGGTCCCCCCCAGGCCTCAGGGCTCCAAGGAGCCGACTCGTACAGTCTCAGCTCTCGCTCCGTAACAGCAGCAAACACAGACTGCCACCGCTCCAGGTCCTCACTGCTCTCCGACCCAACACGGCCACCGTTTTGGCTCTGGAAGAACAAGGTCAGAATGAGAATGTGGGCGCAATACTATTTTACACACCCTCTAGCATTGTGTCTTTCTTTAAAATGTATTATTTTAAATTATATAAACTCCATCCTGAGGTTTCATAGGCTCTCTTTATATTCTTGTATATAATTTGATAAGCCCATTTCAGATAGTTAAAATTACGAGAAAGCGGCGGAACCAATTTTGACAAACAATAGCTAGTTTTACAGAACCATGATTTCGGTGCAAATAGTAGCTTCCAACGAAAACCTTATTTTTCTAGTAAATTTCCAGCTTTCCCGCTGTGTGCACAGTCTCTCATCTGTACAATATTATTTGTTTACATCACCATGAAAATCATGATTCATGTACAATAGTGTATCGGTTAGTAAAACATTTCTCTTAGGTTAAAAATAATAACTCGATTATTACTTGAGCGGTATGTTAAGGCGGCCTTACACCAAGGCAACAAGAGGCAATACATAGCATGTGATAATGTAGCCTTCTGTTTCCTTTGCCACATGCGACTTTGCTACAAAATTTGCTTGTTGCTACGTGTTTCCTCCCTTCCCGCCGGCAGTGGGTTCAAAGACAACAAAACCATTTAGCTTAGCATATTGTTCATTGTATTCCGATTGGTCAAATGAGAAAACTCTAAGTTTATTGAAGAGTATAGGAGGCATGACATACTTTGGGATCACCGATTAATTGATTATTAAAAACAAAAAAATAGGTGGATATTTTATAAAAATTGTCGGAGAATTATGAATAGTATATTGCAAATTAGTATATATATGAAAAAATCTGAAGCAATTGAATTGCATGTTGTAATAAGTTAATTTATCAGATTAGAATGAAATATTACAATCATTTGGTCAATAAATCACTTTCTAAATGGTTTTAGTGTAAAAGTAAAAGTATAATGTGTTTCAACTTGTTTTCATGGCTGCATATTAATTGTAACTTGAGTGATATTCATGGTGAATACACATTCTATTTTAATTATTAAGATAGTTATAATTAATGTAATATCTATTTGAGTATTCAAGATAATTAATTCAATAAATAAATAAGCATTATTAGAATGATTGTGATGTCCTAAATTTAAAGAAGAAAATAAATAATCTTCGTACCCAATTTCATCGCGAACACAAATGACAGACAAAAACTCCTACTGGACAGTCGCAACTAGTTGTGATATACAAAATCTTGCTGGGATAAATTTCGTCCTACAAACACTTGTCTGTTCCACCACTTTCTTCACCTCCTCAGATTCTTTACCTCTTCGGTAAGAATGAGCTAAGCCGTGGCCGTGGCCGCAATCGTTGTTTTCGATGACATCTTTGTAGCAGACTGGCGATTGGAAACAGAGGCGATTTTGTTGCTTAGGTGTAGATGCTTTGTAGCATGCTACAGAAATCGCAAGGAGCTGTGTTCTACGACATACAACAATGAGTCAACACGTTGCATGCTGCATGTTGCCTCTTGTTGCCTTGGTGTTAAGGCCACCTGTAAAGGGGTAGTTCTCATCATGGTGTGAAAGGAGGAGGCTGGGGGGAGAAGGTTGGCGGGGGGG
>CABFWB010007287.1:10738-26010 GCA_902151455.1 Timema bartmani | reverse complement strand
CAGCCTCACCGTGGTAGCACTATCCTGGTGTCAGCCTCACCGTGGTAGCACTATCCTGGTGTCAGCCTCACCGTGGTAGCTAGCACTTTTATGTCATATCATTCCTATCATTCCTAGGCCCAACATGGTGAACGCTATCGCCTGCAGTGATGTAGAAATAACTTTGTACATCTTCAAGGTTAGAAACATCTTCTTCACTCCGATATCGAAATAATTCCTGCTTGTTTTGCGAGTGACGCAGACATATTGACCAATCTTTGAGTAGCTTCACATTTTGGACCTATTTTCAGTTTCAAGTCATGGCCCCGATCGTCACGTGTCTAATTTTTGATGGGCAATTTACAGTAAGAATCCCATACAACGTGAAGTTCTAGTGTAGTTCTCAATTCAGTTTTGATATACCTCATAAAATACATTTGAAAGTAGTCTTCAAATGTTATTGACGTTGCTGTTAGATAAAGAGAATGAATTAGGGATTCATCATCCCAAATGACAGTATGGTAATTTTAAGGTACAACTGAAATGCCATCTAATGTTTCATTGAGGTTTACCTCATTCTGGAGGCAAACAAGCATATCAGATTTCTTGGAATGATACATCTTTCCAACATTGTTTGCAATTGAAGGGCGATAATCTTGCCACTCAAGAGTAAAGAAATCGTCAATATTAACTTTTCTTGATTGTGTAGGTATAGGCCTATACATTTGAACCAAAACAGAAACATTTGCTCCTAAAATTCCAACTTACTTTACGTTTTGGTGCTGTTTTTAGGAGATAAAGAACATTTAAAAAATGTCAGGAATATAGTGGGATTACTTTAAATACCCCACTAATTCCTAAATATTTGATATTTTTAAGTGAATAGTGGTTAAATAGGGGATTTAGAAATTTCCAAAAACTTATGTAAATAAACTTCTCCCTGAACCCGCTTCGGTGGCCACATGGCCTGAGGTGCTATTCTCGCACTAGACAAAATTGCCGATGACAGGAAGAACAAGGTTCCAATCCTGGTCGGGTGGTTTTTCATAAATGGATTTCCATTCTACATCCATGCCAATGTGAGTACATTTCCTCTAGAATCAACCTACCTCATCCCTAATTCATTAGAGTAATCATTAGCTCATAGTACGTGTATAATCTTAACATTTAGTGAGACGTTGAGCTTCATTGTAGAAGATTGAAATATTTGAATACATGTAACGCGACAAGCCTAAACAACCATAAGAGTGTGAACATGTATACTCTTTGTTAAACTGTGATACTCTTTGTTAAACTGTGATGCTCTTTGTTAAACTGTGATGTTCTTTGTTAAACTGTGATGTTCTTTGTTAAACTGTTATGTTCTTTGTTAAACTGTGATGCTCTTTGTTAAACTGTGATGTTCTTTGCTAAACTGTGATGTTCTTTGTTAAACTGTGATGCTCTTTGTTAAACTGTGATGTTCTTTGTTAAACTGTGATGTTCTTTGTTAAACTGTGATGCTTTTTGTTAAACTGTGATGCTCTTTGTTAAACTGTGATGCTCTTATTTACAATATGTCTATGTAAAAGTTTATGTTTACATATCTTATGATTGCTCTCAGGCCAATATTACGGAATGTGTTTGTTTGTGAACTCAGTGTTTGGGCTGATTGATGTTTATTTAGCACCGCGTCTTACTAACCATTCAGGCTATACACTTATGTATTAATTACGCTAATGAGTTAAGATTGAGGAAAGTTGAATTTAGAGGAAGTGTACCGCATTTTCGTGAAGATAGAATGGGGGACTCTTAAGGAAAAGTCGCCCTCAGTACACCAGACTGGGATCGAACCACAATCTCCTCGTCATCGGCAGTCTAGTCTTGTGCGATAGTAGCGCCTTAGACCATACGGCCATCGAAGTGGATGGCAGATTAATATTGTTGTTGATTGTTTACAGAATGTATTGGTTGACATATTTGTTTTTGAATTGTATATTATTTGAAGAGTGCAGCTAGATTTTGAACATCATATTTCGATGTAGTTTTGATGTCTGTCTGTCTGTCTTTCTGTCTGTCTGCATGAATTATTCCAACACTTCCTAACATCCTAGAAACCTAAAATTTGGCATGACCATAGGTTTTAAGATAATTTTCTCTGGAAAAGTCTTAAAATCAAAACTTTAAAATAGTAGTTTCAAAATATTCCTAGCGGATTGTATTAGGCCATAAACAGCGAAAATTATTACTTCATTTTCTATACTGTAAATTGCTGTAGTTTTCTATACTATAAACTGCTGTAGTTTTATGTAACTTTCATTTGTTTTAACTCTTAAACAACTAATTACTGTCATATGTCTTTCTTTTAAAACTAGCACCAATAATCAAGAGTACAAATATTGTGTATAAAGAAGTTATAACTTAATATTCAAAATAAATGTCAGCTTTTAACACATATTTAGATTATTATCTGTATTGTACCCAAAAGGATAACACAAACTTAAAGGTAGCAATAATTGTATTGACATACAAAACATAACGTACAGAGAAATATAAATAAGACCAAAAGGAGCAACGTTAAGCTCCTAAGTACAATAGAAGGTAAACATTAAATAGCAATTCTAAAAATATACTGTCCTTAGAGCAGAGACGTGTCATGACAGTTCTTAACCAATGTGCAGCGTCAGGAGCAAAACTATCTTAACCATTAATATTAGACATGGCACAAGGCCCCCTCAAACTTAGAAACACTAAGCGCAAAATAATAAACAATTGAATATAAATTACGATCGAGTAAACTTATCCTTAAACTTAGAAGTGTCAAGTGCAGAAATAATAATTGGATAAGCATGGCAAGGACACAAACCACCTTAAAACTAAAAGCGTTAAGAGCACAACTAATAATTAGATAGGCCTAATAAAAAATAATATATTTAAATATATTTTAAAACTTTAAAATAGTTTATTTGGGTCATCAACCAATCCATTAGAAAGTACTTTTGAAAATCACAAAAATGAAATAATATGATTCACTAGCTAGCAAGTAGTGCCTGTCCCAATAAATATGGTCTATATAGTTAATAAACACTAAATAAATTTATCAAACTTAATTCTTATTATAAAATTGTGATAGTATTTTTACTTTCTCGCTATCTTACAGGTAGAGAAAGTATTGTGATCGTCAAAAAAATCGAACTCGAGATTTTGATGAATTTTGACGTTTCATGACACCCTGAATCCTAAAAAGTGGTTTTTGAATTTCCGTCTGTCTGTACCTCCAATTAGAGCCTAAACAATTTACCAATCGGGCTAAAACTTGGTATCTAGGGTTTTAATAGGGTTGCCCCAAGGTTTTTTTTTGGAATTGGATATCCAACCTTAAGATTAAGGGTAGTAACCAATAACTTACAAGCTATACGCAAAAAATATATATATTTTAACTTTTATAACACTAAGATAAAAAATAGCTATACGCAAAAAATATATATATTTTAACTTTTCTAACACTAAGATAAAAAAAAATCTAACCGGAAATGTTGATGGATGTCAACGTCTCATGACCCCCCCGAACCCTATAAAGTGGTTTTTGCAATGCCTTATGTCTGTCAGTCTGTACCTCGGGCTAGAGCCTAAACTATTTTACCGATTGGGCTTAAACTTGGTATCTAGGGTTTTCATAGGGTTACCCAAAGGAATTTTTGTTAATAGGATATCCAACCCTAAAATTAAAGGTAGTTCCGTAAGGGTGGAAAGATAAAAAATCGAGTTTTGTGTATTTCTACCCTGTCGTTTTGGTACTCGAACAGATGAAGACGTGTGCGAGCTTAATAACGAAAAACTGATATTTACCTGCGCCGGAGTAAAACCCGGTTCACCTACCATTGTGAACTTTGAACGCGTTTAAGAGATGGTCAGAAGAGTCAATCAGTTAACAACATCGGGCACCTGGGCAGTTAATACAAGTGCACACGTTAAAGACGTGTAATATAGCGTATTTCCCCGGTATAAAGACAGTGGACAAGATAAGGACCCTACAAACCATCCAGCACGTTTATCTATTAAGTACGCTCACCATTATTAGAACCGGCTATATTAATTTAATGTTTGTGGGTAATACGATTGTGGGGCTTGCCTATATGACAGCAGAAAATATTCACAGTGGGGCTGTTCTCGATAGACATGTAATTTACAAAGTAGTGAACCATGACAGAGGTGCGCCACAGGGGCGAGTCTACATAGAGCTATGTGACTCTCTACCTGTCACACGATAAGAGCGACTGAAATACTACCCTACGAGAGAATCGAGGAGTCTTACTTGTGTAATATGACATGTCCTGCTTACAATTTCCACAAAGGGGACGTTGTGGCCGTGTTGCCCAGGCCTCCACCACACTTCCGAGCTCCACACCACCCACCACAACCCTTCAAGACGCCGCAGCCACCGGTCCCACCCCCAGAGTCACCAGCATACCCGCCACTAGAGTCACCTGAGTACCCACCCCACGAGTCATCTGCCTACCAGTACTCACAGCCAGAGTCACCCGCGTGCCCACCACCAACGGAGGAGGAGGTAAAGTCCGAACAACCCATAAATCCCAAGAATTTAACAATGTACAAAACTCATTCATATGTTAAAATTATGGGTGAAACGTCCGATGACTACATAAACGGTTTGGGCAGTTTCGGTAACGTCTTCCTTCCAAATCGTGCCTTTTATTTTGATTATAAACGATTTAAATCTAAACCACGCTGTATGGCATATCTCGGAGGACATAGTGTGTTTCTTAAAAGCTAATTAAAAACTAGGCGTGCTCCCTGAATTTTGGAGGTAACGCCTACTCATTTTCTAGATGGTAGAAGAGATGATATTCTCTCCTGATATTTTTATTAGGTAAAAGATTAATTATATGATTTTCTTGCTATCCCAATCTGTTGCACTCTAAACTCTCAACTTAATTACTTGTAGTAGTCACAAGGCCTAAATAATAATAATAATAATAATAATAATAATTAATAATAATAATAATAATAATAATAATAATAATAATAATAATAATAATTATTATTATTATTATTATTATTATTATTATAACATTGCTGCTTGTAAAAAAAATTGTCGTTGTTGTGGCTGCACGATATGAATGTTTTTAAATTAGATTAATTAATGTTTGTCAATAAAAAACTAGTAAGAAAATGTTTTTTATTATTTTAAAATCCTTAGAACATGCTGTTTGGAAGTCCATGGATATTCAAAGAAAGGGAAGAGCTAGCAATATACACGTGAAAACTTTGATGGAATGAGATATCAAATAGCGCAGACTGGTAAATATTATACTTTATTGTTTACACATGTGAATTAATATAACGTTAGGGGAAAAAAGTTTGCTTGATTGTATTATATATATATATATATATTAAAATTAGTAGAAAGAATAAACAAGTATATTATTATTGCAAACATTTTCACTGTTTGGATAGCGCTTATAAGTTTAACTAAATTTGGGTTAAGGTAAGAGATTTAATTTAAAGCCACGATGTATGATATATCTTGGGGGACAAAGCGTGATGTTTAAGACAATCAACAGACCAGAATATATTTGTTGCTGTGTTTGTTAAAAAAGTTATCATTGTTGTTGTTATAATCAGCCTGAAAGATGTCAAACATTGTTACACTATGATCCAACTTATAAGATAGAGTCATAGTTTAATATGATAAGGTGAAACTTGTAGCCTGAAAAAACCTTTAAAGTAGTTACATTGAATTTAAATAAGAATATTTTGTCATTATAGACCTCCAAAGATTTTCTCCCTCTAATAGACAGAGTTACTTAAAAAAAACTCGAAAGACACTCTCTCCATATCGGGGTGAAAGGTCAAATTGCCTCGTAGGCACGCGGAATAGATATCACTGATAATCCTCGTCTCTTATTGTTTTTCTCCCTAGGAGAAGGTCTTGTTTCGAATCCCAGACGCGCGTGCTGAGGGTGTTTTTTTCCATAAATATTTCCTCACTTTCACTTCACATGAATGTGGATACATTTACTCAAAATTCTAGCATCCTCATTACTACTTAATTAATATAATTAAATGAATACAACTCAAACATATAATAAAACAAGGAGCAAAAAAAGACAGCTAATTAATAATATTTGTGGTTCTCTAGATAAAATAAGAATATTCTGTGGCATAGAGAGTATTAATTTATTTATATTCACCTATAGACGCAAGTATTAATATTCAAAAATAACCGTTCAGTAACATTAATGATATATAAATAATTGTAATTGTGTACATATATACACACACCACTGGCTGTAGAATAAAAGATTGGCTCATGAGATTTATTTATAATTTTTTTTAAATTAATTTTAAATTATACTATAAACATAAATTATGAAGTGTAAAACTTGAGATATTATCAGAAAAGTTACTCGTATAAGGAAATGGGTGAGTGATGTAGATCTATTGTATCATGAATACCAGAGGGCCCAAGTTGTGGTGACACATTTTGGTCCAAACAGTCATCACGGGAATTTTACCTGTTAAGAATCGATTGGAGTCATTATAATTTATATATATATATATATATATACATATAATATAGAATATTATGTATTAAATATTTAATATATAAATATATATATTGTATATATTATACATATTATATATATACAAATATTTAAATTATATATTCTATAAATATTATAAAAATATTTTTATTATTATATATATATATAGTTCATTAACACACAACAAAAATAGTTAATATTACATCTATAAGAAAGAGTATAATATTTCCAATTTGCTTTAAAAAAATTAATTATTAAATGTTTTGATTACCAGCCTATTATTTTTTTAGGATCATTTAGTGAATATAAATAATTGTCTGTAAGCTAGCTAATATTGAGGAAAGTTCATGATATTTAGCTTCCATCGATCAACTTTGACAGCATTTATAAAAAGTGGCATCCCCAGAGCACGTATCTTGTCGTATAAATGCATACATTTAAATTTAGTTGCTATTTTAATGGTTAATAAATGTTCTTTAAATGGCGGTTTTGCTATATTTGTTATCACACCCCCCTGCCCCAGCATACCACTACCCCGCTGTTGAGAAAAGAATGAGCTATTATTTTTCTTCTATTCACAACCCTCTCGCAATAGTTGATACTTTCAAGTTTGTTGGAGATGTCATCAGAGACATCTAGCGATAAAACTCCATGTATAAAGAAGTTCCATAAGAGCAACGTTATTTAAAAAAGGTTGACAATTTTTCATCTAAACGCGCCAATAAAATCTAAAATATCAAATCTTTAGCGTTTTAAAAATTACCATCCCTAGCTTAAAGTGTTTAATTCTAAATTATTTATATTTGTTTGTTTAAGTAAAATGGTTCGCTTGAAAAAAAAATACTTGGTCAACAACACGCCTAAGTATACAGCACCCTCTTCTACACCCTTAAACAACTAAAACCGGCAAATCAATAGTGATAGACATTCCCTCACTAAACTATAACATGCTGATAAAAGGTAATAATACATTCTTGAATAGGATGTCAGGAACCAATGAGAACAAGGTAGCACAGAGATGTGAGAGAGATGGGGGACATAACACGTGATGTTGAACCAAGCTTACTTTAGTCTATGTTTGTACAATGTTGCACCTTCAAGCTCAGATTGCATGTACACACAGTCAGTCCGAGCGGCTGATCCGGAGAGATAGTTCATGGCCGGCGATCCGAGTTCACAAGATAGCGAGTCGAATAGTGGGTAGACCTGTAGCGTTCCGATCCAAACGCTACAGTATTTTGATATTTTGTTTTAGTCAGCCTATATTTCACGTTTTGTAACACAATTTAAAACAATAAATGATTAATATCTATACACAATTAAAGATTTGGTTACTTTTCCCAGCGATTAATTTTATATACTATAACAGTTTAGTTAGTTCATAGATTCCCCGTGTGAAGGAAGGGAGCACCAGCTAGGTTTTATTAAGCATTTCAATTGTTGTGATGTTTTTCTTTCCTTTAGGTAGTACTGTATTAAATATAACAATACCAAATAAACAATTTTTAGAATGTCTGTATTTACTTGTTGCCAGTAATCTCAAAAAGTATTCATCAGATCTTCTGTTGTATTCCTTATTTTTCAGCTATATATCATCATTCTAGCTCATCAGCAAACACGTCGAAAAACATGGCATAATCAGTAAACATTCGTTGTGGCTGGTATCACGGGTACATAAGATGACATGTGATATGTGAAAGTATGGGGGTGATTCCATGTTTGTCTATTCGTGAAACTTCGTACGCACATAAAACATTGCTCTCAACTAAGTTTCCAACATTTGAATGTGTTGATGTATTGTTTGATGCGAGCAAAGCCGCGGTCAAATGTTAATGCATAGTAAGGGCCTGATGAAATTTAATTTAATAAATCAATGAAGGAAGAAGATAGAGTTAAATGCAAGCACAAATCCTTTTTTATGGATCTAGTAAAAAACAAACTTATAAAAAATTTAGTTTGATATCAAGATAAAAACTTGCAACAAACATTATTTTATATTATAGACTTCATTCTTTTATATTGTAACGATCAGTCTTTTATGTTGCAACAATCCTTATTTTATATTATAACAATCATTCTTTTATATTGTAACGATCATTCTTTTATATTGCAACAATCATTCTTTTATATTGCAACGATCATTCTTTTATATTGTAACGATCAGTCTTTTATGTTGTAACAATCATTATTTTATATTGCAACAATCATTCTTTTATATTATAGCAATCATTCTTTTATATTATAACAATCATTATTTTATACTCTAATCATCGTTTTGTAAACACGAGCAAATGAGGGTTCTACTTATAGCCCACCTCCTTCCACCAAACTTTAAAACTACACATAATAAAGTTTATTTGCATCCGATACAAAGTCTCTCATTAGATATGCTAATGCAGGTACACTGTCTTTAATATACCTTCTTCATCTCTTCTTGGATAAAGGAGCTAGTAAGCACTGTCTCAAACGTTCAAACATAATAAACAATTTTCCGTTATAAACTACATATCGAAGTCTCTAATATTTACCAAAATAAATGTCATGAGTTCAAGGCCGTTCATCTTGGCCTGCGCTCCATGTGAGCCTGGCCATTACTCCCATTTCACCATACACACGTATTTCCTGTCTGCTGCCGTTGAATGGTGGCGGAGCTCAGTGCAACAAACAAACTAACTTCAACAAATTAAAAATATTGGTTTTATCACTTTAATACTCAGCTATGCCTTCTCAACAGTCAATTCACTGGCTATACCATTTACTTGCAGAATTTATCAAGCTAGGTGATTACTATAATAAAACTGAAATTTTGCTGTTGCTTACTTCTAATTGAGGCAGGGCCGGTCTAACCGTGTGCTACGTGTGCAACTGCACACACAAACAATTCAGGGGGCGGCAAAATGGCCTAAAAATCAATATTTTTTGTTATTTATCTGGAAAACTCTAAGTATGATTAAAGAAAATAATTTGTAAGAAGAATTCTTATTTCTTAAATTAATATTTACATCAATGCCAAACAGAGTACTTTTTTTATTTCTAATTAGTGCATTAGCATACATTAACAAAGTAAATACATTTTGAAGGTTGTTCGGTGCGACGTACCCCTGTCAACTACATTGGTGACGGGACTATACTAGTTGCCGGGTCGAGACTGTACGATCTATGAGTTAGGCTCAGGCCAAACCTTTGGTGGGCGGCAGGGGATGGGGAGTAGGTGTAATGTTAGTTTTGATTCTCAGTCAGTCGCCTAACCTTCGTGCGATTAATTTATTGACAATCGCTTACTCGCTTTATTTATAGCTCTGCGTGTTGCAATTCGCTAATTATTATTTTAGTTTATATGGTGTTCCGTGAAATTTTGCTTAAGTTTTGTTTTCAATTATTATTTTGATGCAAACCTTTTTAGTTGGTACTGTACTCTGTGATGTGTATTGTGTCGTATGCTGTATTGCTGTCCTTATTATGTTTTTAATTTTTGTGATTTCTGTTTTTTTTAATAATATTAAATCCATTATTTTAAACAGTTACAAAAATGTTTTCCAAACTTTATGCAGCTGAAAATAGAAAGTGGAAAATAAAAAGTTAAAAGAAACTAGGTCAAGCGCTAAACTAATTTGTAATTATTTAATGAAGGAAAGCACTTGTAAAGAAAATGAAAGTGAAATTGAAATTGAAACTCAATGTAACGATGATCATATGTTGAAACAGCGCTCAGAGGGGGACGACGATTGCTCAGAAAATTTAATAAATACTAATGCCGATGATTATAATATCACGAAAACTACTGATCACAGTGATAAGAGTTTTGTGACTGATACAATCCAAGAAATGAATAATTCATGTGACAAATTGAAAGATCCAGCTAATTGGCCCAAAATGCTAAGCACAACTGAACGTGATTTTATTATTTTGCAAGGACCAATCCCAAAGGTATTAGACAGCTACCCTAGAGACGGTGCAAAAAGATCATTTTCCAACGTATTTTACTATCGGCTTGCTTCCAACGGCGAGAAAATTAGAAGACGATTGCTAATGTATTCCCAGTCTAAGGGAAGTGCATACTGTTTTTGCTGCAAGATATTTAACACGGCAATCACCAGCACTACATTATCTGATGAAAATGGAAACGGTGATTGAAGGCATATCTGAAAAACTCTTTACCAACATGAGACGTCCTCTAACTACTTATAGTGCTACGAAAAAGGAGTTGAAGCAGAAGGGAGGTTTAACACTGGCAAGGTAATTGATGAAGAAAATCAAAAATTAATTGCGATGGAAATAATAATAATATTTAGCACCGCGTCTTACTAACCGTTCGGGTTATACGCTTGCGACGGAAAAACGTCCTCACGAGAGATCTTGCCATCTTGCCATCTTGCCATCTTGCCATCTTGCCATCTTGCCATCTTGCCATCTTGCCATCTTGCCATCTTGCCCAACACAACATGGCTTTTTGAGGAACTCAAGAAACCCTCTAAATCAAAAACAATGGACATTTTCTCGGGCTCATAGAGTTGATTGCAAAATTCAATCCTGTTATGAAGAAACATATTTTCAGAATTCTGTGGAAAGACAATCTCTGATGTGTACATATTTGGGAAAGAACATTCAAAATGGTAAACATAAGGTCTAGTTTTAAAATGGCCATATATAGTATTCTCCGTAGTTTTTTCAGATGGGGCTTGGGGGCGCAAAATGTGAGTTTTGCACACACACAAAACTTTTGCCTTAGACCGGCCCTGAGTTGAGGAATATTAATATTAATATTATGTAAAAAAAAACAAGCGCTCTTAACTCTTGGAATCTCTGAGTGTGTAAATGGGAACCTTAATTAGGCGGAGCTACTCTAACCATAAGAATTATACAACATAAAGTTACTAAAAACAGAAAAGGAAATAAATTTATTTTAAGTCAATTAGTTAGTGTACCAGTAGGCTATATTAGGATACAAATAAAATAAAGTGAAATGAACACACAGTAAACAATTTATAGTTATTTCGCTGAATAATTTTATTTCTTTAAAATCTAATTTCCATTCCTACCTAAAGGCGCTTGTTTAATCACAGTTCTTTATTTTATATTCAGGAGTGAGATTAGTATATTTACAAATAATAGAAATAATGAATTAATTGTTTTGAAGAGCAAACCAATTATAGCAAAATTTCCCTTAACGGACACTTCTGAATAGTGGATTCTTCTTAATAAAGGACAGTTTAAGTTTTCCCAGCAAAATAACATTGGATTTTACGGCAAAACAGCCTCCTAATAACGGACTTTCTCAATAACGGAAACAGACACTTCTAAAGACGCATATTTATGTATAGCAAGCAATCTCTAAAGAGCAAGCAAAAATTGAAAAAGTCACTTTTTATTGTTTGTCTGTATGAATGTCAGGAATTCCATTGTCTCGCGCGAAATGTGAGCATCCTTACCTTCCCCGTCTAGGGAAAGTTTCTAAAATAGCTTACGGAGTAATGACTAGGGCACTTGTAGGTCTTACCTCCCACACCTTCCGAGCTATCAGTTGTCGGCGTTCGTACCTCCTGTCTACTGTTTACATTTAATTATATCTGCATATTGTTCTGTGTATTATGAAACCTATGGAGTAAAATATGTATAATATTTATTCATTAGTCATAAATCCTGCACACATTATTGTGTAGTGCAATAGTTAGATTTTATTAGTTTATATTCGAAGTACATAAGTTTATATAGATTAAACTGTGTTCAAGAAGTACGAGTTCAAAATATATATTTTCCCAAATAACGGACAACTCTTAGTGACGGACATTTTGTGTATCCCCGAAGGTGTCCGCTATTAAGAGATCTCACTAAAGTGTGTTAGTTATTTAACTTAAAAGCGTCCAACACCTTAGCTCTGTCGGTAGAAAGTAAGAGATCTCACTAAAGTGTGTTAGTTATTTAACTTAAAAGCGTCGAACACCTTAGCTCTGTCGGTAGAAAGTTTGCCTTCTGGGCAAAGGATCCCGGCTTTGATTCCCGGCATGGCCAAAAATGTATCATTGATGAAAATATGAGCTTACACTTTCACATCGATAAATTAACGGCAGGGACTTGATGCTGTGCCTGTCGAAGTCTTAAGTTAGATTACTAGGCATATTATGAAGCTATGACAGGTCTAGCCAGCCGGTAGTGGAAATTATATGGCCTGAATAATAAACTGACCCAGGCCATAGGCTGGAAACAGTAAATGATATAAAGAAGTTATTTAACTTAAAATGTCTTGTATATCATCGTTCTATATAAAAATAAAGCTAAAATAGTTTCAAATAATTAGATTAACATCCATGCTAAATTTATTTTTCATGTTATTTATATGCTGGGTTAGTTCAATCCATTGATGACATGCCTTGAAGAAACTTTCGTTTTTTGCTATTTCTTCTAATTAGCACATTTTGACACTTCCTGGCATAAAACTATATTCCAACTGCCCCCACACACTGCAACTGCGGCAAATATTAAACAGTAGTTGTTTTATTGAACAGTTTTTTTCACTTTTTTCTACTTCTATTCACACTAAATGCAGATTTTATCTTATCTCTCAAAAGTAAACACTAGAATTATCTACCAATAGGCCTACCTGAGCAGTTACTAAAATATTTTACGCAACATCAAGTGATAGTAGTTAGGATGGTGCCCCCGTAGTGAGACGATATTGTAACCCTCCGGGCAGCAGTTCCTGTCGGTTGACCTACTTTTCACATCCTGTTACTACTAATAGATTTTACCTCACCTCCTGCCCTTCCCCTTCAAAATTTGACCAAATTTTTATATTCTGGTTGTGATGGGGTGTAATACATCTTCCTCCTCACCTATTCTTGCCCCGCTAGACCATTTAGGAGGCAATTTTGGAGCCCAGATACTCTCCTAATGGGCTAGAGACCCTTACCCCCAACCAGTTGGCCACCTTTGCTCAAGAGCTTAACAAAAATTTGGAGGTTAGGATGCCTGGCCAACCCGGTGAGTCGGAGACCCTTCTCTGAACATACTAACACCCTGAGTGGAGGGGCTCATGTTTTGTCGGTAGAGGATTCGACTACTACGGAATCCTGAGCAAATCATAAATTCTAGGGGGTGAGGGGTGAGATAGCACATCCACTCACCCCTTTCCATCCTGGTTGACGTCATAATCTATTCTGGGACTCAGCCCCAGTGACGGTTTGGTGGCACGACATGTTGAAACGAGAATTTTACATCCTTTGTTTAACACACATTTATTGGCCATGGGTGACGTCATCAAGATGTCACCCGCTTGGCAGTGGTTTATCAGGAAAATAGGGGTTGCATGAATAAAACACTTTATTATAGACATATATATATATTTAATATACATTTTTACATTAGTGAATATATTTTCATTAATATTTTTTTCTGCACAGTCTCTTGGATGTGCAAGTAAAATTGTTTTTAGTTCACAACCCAACATGTAATAGTCCAAACCGACGACTTAACGTGTATAGTAGGTAGCACTGATAAGATCCAGGTTTCTGATGTGTGTTTCCACCGTAGGCTGTTCGAGGTCGATGACATCCACTGTTTCTGTTAGTGTGCCACATACATCCACGACGAGTGTGTCGATCAAATCGTTGAAATATCAGGCGACGGGTGTCAAGCACATATTCCTTTGGTCGACAGTGACGTCGATGAGGTCCTACGTCTTGAAGAGACGTGCCCAGTTAAGGACGAGATAGACGACCTTTAAGTCCTGTGTATGTTTCTCACTGATGATGACCATACGGTGACCACACATGAGTCTCAGAGAGATTATCTTCTGAGTAGGCTGTGTGTTGTTAGTAAACGTGTATGTGACTGTCCTGTAGCTACCCAGTTATAGTCACTCTGTACCACTAAACACCCCATAATTCCCTTCGCATTTTTTCTAGCTAGACCAAGGGCGTGAATATGCTCTGGATACTCATACCAACGATAACAATTTGGTGTCAACTTCGTCTAGAGGAAACAGCGTGTTGAGAATACCAGGTATGGTGAGTGGTTTAACCAGCTTTGCTTTGCGGGTGCAAACGTACTAGGGTACTTGTTTGCTTCCCATGATATTTTCATTTTCTCATAAAAATGAATTTTAGGGTACTTTACAGAAGTAGAAATGCCCGTATCTCCGCAACTATTTGAGACACAAAATAACTTATCATTGCAAAATTGTAGTACCTACTATTAAAATGAAAAACTTTTATTTGAAATATATCTTTATAAAAACAAAAGTTTCTGAGATATTGGCAAATATATTAACAACATTTTGCAATCTTTAGTTGCACAGAGCTACTACTTAAGTTTTAACGTAATAATCCTAACTATTATAAATGCGAATATGAGTTTGTTTGTTTGTTTGTTACGCTTTCACGCCTAAACTACTTGACCGATCATCATGAAATTTCGCATGCACGTTGTCATGGGTACAGAAAAGGACATAGGGTACCTTTCATCCAGAAACAATGCGAATGTGAGTTTGTTTGTTTGTTTGTTTGTTACGCTTTCACGCCTAAACTACTCGACCGATCATCATGAAATTTCGCATACACGTTGTCATAGGTACAGAAAAGGACATAGGGTACCTTTCATCCAGAAAAATGTGAGTTTGTTTGTTTATTTGTTTGTTTGTTTGTTTGTTACGCTTTCACGCCTAAACTACTCGACCGATCATCATGAAATTTCGCATACACGTTGCCATGGGTACAGAAAAGGACATAGGGTACCTTTCATCCAGAAAAA
>CABFWB010007287.1:0-10287 GCA_902151455.1 Timema bartmani | reverse complement strand
TGTCCAATGCCCAGAATTTGTATGTATTTGCGCCAAATGGAAGGACATACAACATAGTATATAGGAGCGTCCTAAAATAATGATCTATTCTGTGCCCATGATTGCAACGGTCAAGAACAAGCGGAGTAAATAAGGGATGTTAATTAACTGTGAGTAAAATTTAAGATGGAGTAGTATCTTCCAATTCATGGCAAGGCATAACCTATGACTCTACTGACACACACTCCGTTACTTCTTTTCTACTCCTACACTTAATCCTGATTTATATTGTGTAGTTTTTTTTTATATCTACCTCTATTGACTAACAACCTCAATATGTTCATCGTTTTTATTGTCACACTTCCTGTGTCAATCGACAACCTGAATTTATTGATAAAATCTACATTAACGCGAGCGAAGTCGCGGGCAAAAGCTAGTTATTTTATAATGCCAAAGAGTAAGAAATAAGTAAGTAAATAATGAAGTGTCTCAAAAATGTTATGTTCATTTTCCCTTTAACCTCTTAGGGGAAATGTTTGTACAGCAGTGATCTATTTTTATCATTTTAGACTCAATAGTCAATATTTACCTTTTTTTATTGGTCTAAATTTATAAATGAGGAATTTAATAGCAATGCGCTAGCCATAAGATGTGCAACCTCTAATAAAATGTCAACATTTTTAACAGAATGTCAAAATTTTAATACAAATTGTTGACCCTTGTGGACCCAATACCGATTTTTTTGGTCCAAACATACAAATGAGGACTTTAATTCTTTAAAAATAAACTTATAAAATTTAAAACCGGGAGTTAAAAGAGTTTTACGTAGGCCTAAGTATAACGCAATGGTTGCTCGGGTTTGCTAGTGTATATTATTTCGTTTCAAGTATATTATGAGTTTTGATTAAATATCTCAATTTTTAAACAACAGAGTGAGAAAGTCCGTGCGGAGTTCCGTACCACTTATTTCAAAGTACAATAAAGGAATGGGACGTGTTGATTTGTTGGTCTAAGACATAGTTGCATACAGAACACGTATGAGACAATGCAAATGGGGGTGGCCAATTTTAAATTATTTCTTTGACGCCAATGTAGTCAATGCGTGGATTTTAAAGATAAAACTCCTTTCCATGCATAAAGCAACTCACCAGCTTCTAAAGTTTCACTGAAATCTATGTCTCACCTGAGTGATAATATTTGGCTCACCATCCCATCAAGAACAATTTGTGCCACAATCACTTCAAGATGTTCGTTACGATAACACTAACCACTGGCCGGTTACGAACCCAAAGGAACGTAGATGTGCTCACTAATCGGGCAAAGCTGCTCGACCCGCTTCGGTGGCTGCATGGTCTAACACGCTACTCTCGCAGTAGACTATACTGCTGATGACGCGGAGATCGAGATTCTAATCTTGGTTGGGTGTATTGAGGGTGGTTTTTCAAAATTATTTTCCACGCAAATGCGGGCACACTTCGTTTATATATAACCCTCTAATTCCTAAAACCACTAGCGTAATTAATACATAAGTGCTGAACGGCTAGTAAGATGAGGTGCAAAAAAAAAAGTTGCTTGAGGTATAAAATCTGTTCGCATCCCAAATGTTTCTTGCAATACCACAAGAAGGGGTAACACGATCTAAGTTATATTGTAGTGTCTATTCAGTTCAAGTTTTGTATACATTGATATTTAAATATGTTTACTAGTTTTATTTTTAAATTTGTGAAATAAATTCAAAGAAGTAGTACTTTTTTTTTCTTTCTTTTAAATCTACCTAAAAATATTGTTATACATTTTAAGAATTTAACCTAAAAACCTTAACCTTACCGGTATAGAATATAAATTATCATACGATAAAAAATATTTTTACTAACCGTTTTTACGAAAAAAGAAATAAAAAATAGTTTATTGCATAATACTTAGTACTCCCAGTGCAGAGCGTCCGATTTAGCAGATGGCTGTAGCTCAGATAATTAATTTTTTTCATTTTTCCCTGTTTATTTGAATGTTAATTGATTATTTTTCAATACAAATTTAAAGAAAGTAAAAAACAAGGTATGCATTGAAGGTTTAGTATATCCTTAATTTAACAGTTTGAAGATATTATAAATACAAACATTACCATACATTTCCATTTTCTCTGCAGTGTATAAATAGATACCAGCTCTATACGAAAATATCCACCTTCCAAAACAAAGCTTTCCCTAATATAATACAACTCTGTAGTTCACATTAATTTAGTTGTAAAGAAAAAATGACCTAGAAACAACAATTAGGAGATGTTAATCGGTCTGTGACTGAGTACAAGTCGTGTGGATGTCACATGATTCGTTCTCAGGGAAGTACAAGACCATTAGGATCATGATACAATAAATTGACATGGGCTCGTTCTTCTAATGGTAGAATATAATATTACAATGGAAGAGGATGTTAATGTTATACATGGAACTGTCAAACCGCTATGTGGATGTTTATTCTCCTCAGTTTTACTCCAGGTTTAATTTGCCTATGTAGAAATTTTGTTTGAAAACAGATATAGCCCGATTTTCTTAAGAATATATTAATAAAAAGCCTGTTTTTCCTAATAAAACCCTTATATGCAGTAGAATTGTCTTAATAAAAAAGTTATATCAAATGATTATTCGTAATAAAATAGTAAGTAATCTGTAGAAGGTGACTTCCCATGGGACGAAAGGGTATGAATTAATTTTCTTCTAGTGTCTATTTAACATACGGGAGCCCTTTGGGGGCACCAGTCCCAAGGATTCTCCAGCGTGGACATTTCAAAATTGTGTTCCGCCCTGGGATAAATTACCGAAGGTTTCTCACACAGCAACTCTCTCGACCGATGGTGGGAATATCCTCCTTACATAATAACACTGACCCCCTCCCCCCCCCTTCCAAGCACCCTGGCTCGTCTTGACTAAAGTTTTTAATAATCTTTTCTAAATAATTAAATCTCTTTGTACCTTTTTTAATGTATTTAATTTTACCGTAAGGGGGTGTTTTGTCCTTTGTGCTCCTTTTGATTATTTTTTATTTTAAAGTATTTTTGTGAAGGTCAACAGTATTAACTATAATGCCATTGGTCCTTTTTATCTTGCGTGCTTGTCGCTGATTGGCCTAAACTAAAACAAGACTTCCTGTTCGGGCAGATGACGCCGTTAACTCTTTCACTCTCCTTTTGGCTCTGATTGACGTGAGACACTAAATTTTATTTTTCTGCTTTTGTTCTTTTGGTGGGTTGATTTAAATTCAACATGTAGTCTTTTATTTTCTAAATTTTTTTAAATTATAATGTAAAGGTCCGTGTAGTTTTTTTGTTTTAGTTAGGCCTTTTTAGGTTTTATTATTATGTATGTTTTTGTAACCCTTATATTACGCTAACATGTCGACCATGGGACCTGGTTTTCGTTTAATATTTAGTATTGGTCGTGATCCTATATTCCACGTGGTCTAAATTATAACTATACTGGAGATTAGGCATTATGGTTGAAGGCTGTTTTCTTTATCATAATTCATTTGTTTTGGTTCTCTTGTCTTTTACTAGAGAAACCTTCTTTGTTTAAATGATGTAACCCTTATTACAAATCGGTAAAGTTGTGGAGAATGTAAACCTTTTTTTCCTTTTTTTAAATTAATAGTAAAATTTTTATGTTTTCTTTTATAATTAATAAATTCTATAATTTTTCTCTTTTTTAACCCGATTTTTGATTTAAAGATCCACGTGTTTATTGCAAGCTTCTAAATCTTCCCTTTTTGCAATTTAGTAGTTAACTTGTAGGCTATCTTTCAGTCTTGGCGAAGTCTCCCGCTATGGTTAGAGCTACAAGAATATATATAGTATAGGTAATTTTATGCCTTTTGTTTTTTAATTACTTGCATAAATACGCAGTGTTTTGTTAAAAAGGGAAGTCAGGCAAGGAGTGCATGTGAATACTAACATATCCAGTACATAAATCAGTACAAAATGGTGTTGAAACCCGGGATTTAATCTATATAAATCAACATAATTTTGTAAATATAAAACTTTTTTTTTTGTTATTGTAAATTGATTGCCAGTATCTTCTCTAATACCTGTTTTTGTTTTGTTACATCACAACCTCTATACTGTAAAAATGGAAGTACCCACAACTGTGACTGACCTCATCCTGGAGAGGAGGGAGCCACCAGTCAATCTCAGGTGTTCCCTTCTGACTGTCACTCCCTGCAGGATATGGATAACTTGCGGGTAAGAGCCATCCATAATAATACCAGATTAGTTAATACACCTCGCAATGCATTAGAATATACAAAAACTCCTGTTGCATGTGTTAGTGAGGGCAGTGGCCGGTGTGAAAATCTAATTGGTTTACCTATGTACTCACCGGTGGGAATGTACACAGGTTGAGTACCAATCCAGGGTGAGATAGGTTTTAAACGATTGGGTGACACTAGGGGCAATTTCTTTTCTGGTAGGGCTGCTAATAGATCCGTTGGTCAGGAATTGTCATCCAATGACAATTTCTTCTATAAAAATTCCTTGTCTAATCTGATGAAAAACATTTCTCCTCCCAACATTAATGAACCCGAGTCTTTTTTTATTTTTCTTCGGAAAATGTGTCAACTTGTGAAATTGGGAGCTTTCCCCGAAAATGATATTATCAGTGCCTCCTTTTCTCTTACCACTGGTATGTTGATGGAATTATGGGACAAGGCCATGAAAAATGGAGTAACTTGGGTGACCTTGAAAGAAAACATCATCAAGAAGTGCCTCACTTCCAATGACATTTCAATCCTTGCCATAAAGTATTTAAATAGACTTCAAAACCCTTTCGAATCCCTTAGGGAATTTGTTTCTGCATGCTTGGACACTGCAGATACTCTCAATCTCCCAATTGCCGAAAATGTATTGATCTACACCGTTATTTCTAACTCTGCACCACAGGTCAGGTTAAGATTGGGTGAAGTTAGGCCACGCACCCTTAGACAATTAGAAACCTTGGTGGAATCGGTGGAAGATGAACTTCTTTCTGATCTTAGTTTCAGTCAACAATTCTCCTCGGGCAGGCTTACTGAACCACCCCAACCTTATCTACAGTTCAACCCTAACCTCTCAATCATGGATAAACCTGAACTAAATTTTGACACTATGCCTAACGTTGTTGTGCATCCGAATGTGCCTCACAATTTGGGTACTCAACCCATAGTTTCTCTGCCATAACCTCAAAACTTAGCAAACCATATTCCATGTACTAATATTTTTCCTGGAAATATTGCTCAAAATGTACAAAAGCCTAATAATAATATCACACATTGTCAGAAGTGTGGGGAGTAGGGCACTTAAGTCAAATTTCTCCTTCACGTCTAAATCGTAGAGGCAATTTTCAAAATCAAAATCAGCCACCTGTTCCTAGGTTTAACAACAAACAGTGCTGTAAGTGTAGGAAATATGGTCATACAAAATTTTCCTGTCCAAAAATCTAATTACAGAGAAGTTCAAGAATCGGGGTCTTGTCCGTAATAGAAAACCGATTCGCGAAGCAAGTTTTCAGAAGTTTCAAGCTAGTAGCATTCCTACTTCTGTTCCTATTATTCCAGTCAGATTGGGGAATAATTATTATCCTGCTCTTGTTGACACTGGTGCCAATTGTTCTATTATCGCCACATTTTGTATGGAGGAACTATCTAAGTCTGGGTGGATTGTTGACAGATAAGGGTGTAATGTTTCTATTGTTAATTTTGGTTCCAGTCCGGTGATGGCTAAGGAGTCAGTTATTGTGTGTGTAAATATTCAGGGTTTTTCGTGGAAATTCGATTTTTATGTTGATCCTCTGTCTCGATATGCAATTTTATTAGGTTCCAACTTTGTGAATTTCTCATGTATGATTATTTCTCTGTGTGAATATATATTTACTTTTTTAAATTTCGCAATGTAAAATACCCTTTCTGTCAATATTGGACAAAATGTTTGTGGGGTTGGCTGATTGTCACAACAATCAAAATTTACTTCTACACGTTTCAAAAGAGAATTCCCTTCTGTTTTAACAGAAAATTTAGGTTCTACCAACTTAGTAAAATATGATATTATGGTCAATTGTGAAAAACCGGTGCGCTGTGCTCCCTATCAATGTAATCCTGTCAAATTGAAAGCCATGAGAGAAATTACTGATAAACTCTTTAGAGAAGAAGTGATTTGTAACTTAGCTTCTGAATATGCATTGCCATGTTTTCTTGCACCTAAGAAAGATAAAGGTTTTTGGTTAGTGGTGGATTATAGGAAAGTAAGTCTATATATTGTTTTTGATTCATATCCTTTACCTAACATTGATAATGTCTTTCAACATCTATGTGAAGCCAAGTCTATGTCTATTAATGATATTAATTCAGTATACTATCAATGTCCTCTTACTCAACGATATATTAAGTACACTGCATTTGCAACACCCTGGGCTACTTACTGTTTTAAGCGCATGCCTTTCGGCTTGACAATAGGGCCATCCTGTCTCAGTAGGCTTATGCACATCATTTTTGGGGACATTAAGTTCAAATATGTTTTCACCTATCTAGATAATCTCTTAATTTATTCTAAAGCCTGGGAAGAACATAAAATTCATCTTCGAGAAATCTTTATGCGCTTGAAATCTTCTGGTCTCACTGTCAATCCCGACAAGACAACCTTGGGGCAAACTTCGATCAATTTCCTGGGACATGTGATCTCTAATGGCACTATTTCGATTGCCTTGGAAAGAACTCAAATCATCACAGACTTTTCTCAACCCAAAAATGTAAAATAATTGTCTCGATTCCAAGGAATGATTGGTTTTATTCAAAATTTATTCCATATTTTTCACATGTATCGGCTCCGCTCAATCATCTTAAAAAGAAAAATGTACCTTTTGTCTGGCAGGAACCTCAGCAACAAGCTTTCAACAACCTTAAAAAGGCTTTGTCAACTCCTCCGGTACTTCATATGCCTAATTTTGAACTTCCCTTTGTACTTGCATCTGATAGTAGTGATGTAGCTTTAGGAGCTGTCCTTCAACAAAGAATCGATGGAGATCTTGTGCCAGTTGAATTTCCGGGGGAACGTTGTCTGTTTTGGAAAGAAAATATGCTATCTACGAGCGTGAGGCTTTAGCTGTAGTGTTTGGTATGGAAAAGTTTCGATCTTATTTAAAACATAGACGTTTGGAACTTATTAATGATAACCAAGCTTTATAATGTCTTCTTAAACATCCTAAACAACTAGGCCAAATTGGTCACTGGGTATTGAGAATATCTTCATTTGCTTTTGACGTAACTCATGTAAGAGGATCTGAGAATGATGTAGCGGATTGTTTGTCATGAATCTTCCAAGAACCAAATTCTGAGATTCCGTCTGTAAATATTTTAGAATCTGTACCACAATCCTTCATTTCTATTCAAGAACATCAAAAATCAGACACATATCAACTATCTTGTTAATCGCATCAAAGGAGGAGAAATTATTTCTGGCGACAAAATTAAGAACAATCTTCTTCTTTTCAAACCACCTAAGTGTAACAAATTCAAAGTGGTAGTACCAGAAGTATTAGTTCCGATGATCATCAAATATTTTCATGCATTACCGATAAGTGGCCACCTTGATATTCTCAAAACCTCAAATAAGATTAAGAATGATTTCTTTTGGAATGGACTCCCTGGAGACGTAAGAAAGTTTGTTAGATCTTGGGAACTCTGTCAGCGTGCAAAACCTTATCCCAGCAAAGCGGGATTTTTGTCTTCTAACACTCCTACAAGGCCATGGGAAAGAATATTCATTGATTATGTGGGTCCGGTAGCTAGGTCTAAGAATGTAAATACTATGCTGCTTGTGTTGGTAGATGGATTTTAAAAATGGGTGGAAGTTTTTCCCATGAGGCAAGCGTCATCTGCGAAAACTGTGGAAATTATTAAAAACTTAGTTTTTTCTAGATTTGGATATCCTTGTGAAATTGTAACTGATAAAGGGTCTCAATTTAGGTCTGCTGTTTTCAACAATATGTGTTTTGAATCTGGTATTAGACATATCTTTCATGCACCCTAATATCCGCAAAATTCTCAGGCAGAGAGATTCAATAAAAACCTTGAGGGCAGCACTAACCATTCATGCCGGACATCAACAAAATCTATGGGATACTTGTATTACTGCTCTCATTTTGGCTTTTAACTATGCTGTACATGAATCTGTAAATTGTACTCCTGATAGTTTGTTTTTGGGTAGAGAATTACAACACCCGTTAATGTTACAATGGTATCTTACTGATGAACTCCTAGAAAGTCCCCCTAACCCTGCTTCTAATGTTAAGTGGGCAGCAGCCTTAGAATCTTTACAAAATTCTCACTCCGCCCTGGCGAAAAGATACGACCAAGGTGGGTCAGAGGTAAAGTACAAGGTAGGGGATGGAGTTCTATTTAACGTGTACAACAAGAGTTCTAAAATAGACCAGATTTCATCTAAATTATTTTTAATTTATTCTAAATGTTTGATTATGAGTAAATTTGTTACTCCAGTTTCTGTAAGTTTGTCTGACCCTGAAAATAACAGTTTTATCAGGATAGCACATGTATCGCAGTTGAGACCCTTCAACCCTTTGTAAATGTAGAAAGAGAAAACCTTTTGATTTGAGTAACCAAATTTTGAATAGAGAAATTGTCTTGAAATAATTTGGAGTCCCTAGGACAACTTGGTGAAAATGTAAAGTAATGCATTACTTTATTGATAGTTGTCTGTTGATGAGAATGTTATGTTGTTTTGAGTGGCATATAGGCTGTTGTAAAATTTAAAGTATGTTCCGGTTTTTATGGGGACGTTGCTAGTAAATGAAAGTCTGTTTTAAATGAAGATTATGTCCTTTAATTTTTGGTTGCCTGTCATAGAGTTAGAAAATAGAAGAAAACGAAAATCAATTTTTAGTGTAAAGAACAAACTTATGTAGTAATATTTAGTAACCTTTTTCTCCTTGAATGAATGGGTGTGAATGTTATTGTTAGTATAAGTTTAGATTTTAAGTGCAAAATTTCATTAAAAAACTATACGGACCTTTACGAACTAAATTTAATTTGTTTTATCTTTAGTAACTGTCATTTTCAAAAAAATTCTTGAACCTTTATTAAAATCTATTTATTAATTTTTGTGGTTTCACTTAATTTTTTAATTATTTTTTTTCAAAATTTGTCCTGGAACCTGGTTCCTCTAATTTATATTAGTAAAGGTGTGAAAGTGTTTGTTTTTTGAGTGAATGAATTTAAGTAAACTTTATGTATGTTCTGGTATGGATGTGTTGGACGTATGAAGATGTAAGAATATAAATATGAAAGTATGAATATGTACCGATTTGTTTCTTTTCTTTTTCCCCCTTTTTTATTGTTTATATAATATTTAAAAGGGTAATAGGTGGACGGTTTCTGCTGGTTTTTTTTGTATGTATCAGGAAAGCCCGTTCCTCTGAATCGTCCCAGATCACCACACCACATGTATACCTGCAACTCTCTTCGGCATACTTCTAGATGTCTTCACTTCGCCTACTCGCTACTGTTTATCTTAGGTCACGATCACCCAAGAGGATCCCTTGGTGTGACAAATCTCGACTTCTACCATACGCTCTGGGAGGGATGCCTCTCAGTGTGAAACGAGTCATGTACCATGTTTTCATCTCTACGCATGGGCCCATGCAACAATGATCAACTTTTCAGCCGGCTGACCTGTGGAACTGACAACACTGCAAACAAGCGGTGATACCTTGTCTTTACATTTCTGAACTTTGAATTTTCCTCCTTTGTTTAGATTTTTTTCTAAATTTAATTCTCTTTAGCCTGTGAGCGGTGATAACAATTCTTGACTTTGGGATGAAGCATGAAATGTTAATATTCTTCCTGAAGAGATGTAAGAAAGACCAGTGAAAGTGTGCCTTAAGGTAAAAGTACAGTTTGCAAACTGTGATATGTTTCACCAACTTGTGGGGAAAAACTTTTTTCTTCTTCCTTTGACACTGTCAGTGATGATTAATACAATTTACTGGTTTGAAAAGAAGAACTTAACCTTGTGGAGCTGTGCCCCAGTTTCAGGGGGGGAGTATGTACGGTTTTTTATAAACTGACCCAGTTTCAATCGACCTTGAAGCTTCTGGTATTGGCGAGTAGCGAGGTCTGTCTGACAAAGTTTGAATTAAAGAGCAGTTCTATATTACTTTCGCAGTACGTGGCAATCTGGACGGAAATTAATGGAACTAAAGTTTTTAATAATCTTTTCTAAATAATTAAATCTCTTTGTACCTTTTTTAATGTATTTAATTTTACCGTAAGGGG
>CABFWB010007286.1:12064-26024 GCA_902151455.1 Timema bartmani | reverse complement strand
GTAAGTGCAGTGAGTCATAGCAGTGACAGTGAATAGTTGCCCGCACTGTGTATTGCGTTCAGGTTTAATCGAAGGCGTTTGCCAGAAATTATATGGTTTGCCCCAAATATTTTGGATAATTTGTTTGTCTTGATTTTTTTACAGTTTATCACACTTACCCCAGGGGGGTGCACCCTCCAGATTGAGAACCCCTGCTCTACAGTTTACAGGATATAGGATCAAATAAGTCAGTTTAAACGATAACACAAAAGTATTATATATAATTATTAAAAAAAATATATGGATTTACACATTAAAAACTTAGAAATAATATCAAAAATTATCTCAACGTATATTTTATAACTTTTGTCGATGCAAATTTTTCAATAACTTCGGTAAAATCAACTTACTTATCTAAATCATTTTCTATACACAAAATTGTTAGATAATTAACTCGCTCCTAACCAGTTTTGTTTCTTTGCCATGTTTTCAATGAACATGCCAGTCTGCTGACGATCTTTCAGTTAAAGAAACAATAATTGGTACAGTAAAAAATGAACAAATATATACGTTGCAATTTTTTGTCGTGAATAGCATTTAGAAGTATGATCGGGCTTCTTTCAGTGCCGAAAATTGTCTTGTGAATACTTTTAGGGTGAAGGATTTCGTTGAGTAATTCTTCTGACAGATCTTTCTCAAGTGGATCTACAAGTTTTGCTGCTTTTACGGTAAGTTTACCATCGTATAAGTTCCGTAAGTTTAAATGAGTGAGAATAATTCACATATGTTATCTGCTGATCAAATCTTGGTTTTAAATCGTTGATAATAAAAGCCAACACTGGATAGACTACGGAAATTCCGAAATCTGGTTCAGTTTCTTTAGAAGTAGTATGATCGGCGTACCAACACAATGTGGGAGGAAAGAGTGTGTATTGTGATGCCAGCGTGTTTATTAGTAGTTTTTAATCGTGATTTTTTATTCGGGGATGGGGAGGTGTGGGTGTCATTAGGGTGGGGTGGGGGTAATTGTATTTGTATGTGTTTTATTCATGTCCAAACTTTCCCGGTGACGTCATCGCTCATTAGGGTGATGTCGCAATTATAGAGCATTGAAACAGCTCTGATTATGCACAATCAGGGGCCTCTATCTAAATGGAAGCCTCACAGTCATTTATAATCCTAAGTTAGGGGCCGCTATCCACCTAAAAAATCTACTATAATTGGTTGTATGGTATATACAATCGACATGTGGGGATGTGAGTATCCACCATACCAACATGGACCACTGTTAGCGAAGATAAGGTGGTAGGAAGGAGTATAGTAGAAATGTTCCAGCAATTACGGGGAGTGATGGACAGAAAAACCATTTTGTGAGAACTAGTGACAGTACACCCCAGTGGAAATTCTAACCCCTGACCTCCACTACCATAGCTAGATGAGCTACACGCACCCTTTCTGACTAAAAGTCTATATAATAACTAAGACAATGTGGTGGGGACGATTTAAAAAAATATTCCAGCATTTTACCTTTAGGGAGAACCACCAACAGTTTACCCAGCAGAGATTTGATTCCAACCTCCTCCACCAAAATTAGATAAGCCTGACATCTAGACAGCGTGCCCACTGGGATTAGAACCTCAATATATTTCGCTAGTGTCTGTTAGAACGGTCATCCAACCAAATTCTTCCTTCCCGTGGTTGAATGCACCCCGCATTTGCGAGAGTGAAAAATAAGGTGAAATCAAAAACCAGTTAAGGCTGGTAGACAAGATTTTGCGTTTGATATAATTAGACCAGGTAGAATGTGTACCAGTATTTGGTGCGGGAAAATCATACAAGCATGTCCCCCAACTGGCGAATTCCTGAGAGTATATCAGCACTCAGTGGATGCGTTAGCACAATTGACGAGTAGTGTCGAGACAAGAATAATCACGGGAAAACCTGCGGGGCCAGTTTGCCGGCTCGACGTGTCGAGACAGGAATGGGTGATGTCGCAATCCTCCCCAGCAATGGGTTTTCCCAGATGACTCATACCTGGCTCCAATTTGGCGGCTCAACAAGACAAGTCAAGACAGGAATATATCACGTTCTTGAAACCATGAGGACATTGACGTGTGTGATCTTAATAAGAAAAAAACTGATATTTACCTGCGCCGGAGTAAAACCCGATAAATATACCATTGTGAACTTTGAACACGTTTAAGAGACGGGCAGCAGCATCGAGCATTGTAAGGAGTTAACAACATCAGGCAACACTTCTCCACTGGCAGTTAGAACAAGTTTAGCTTCAGTGCAAGAGTTAAAGACGTATACTAATGAATTGCACCAAGTTAGTGAAATAGTACACTATATTAAATACAGTGGACAGGTTAAAGACTCTACAAACCATCCAACGCGTTTAGCGGTCAGGTACGCTCACCATGATTAGAACCGGCTATATTAATTTAATGTTTGTGGGTCATACGATTACGGGGCTTGCCTATTTGACAGCAGAAAATATTCAAAGTGTGGCAGTGAGCGATAGAAATGTAATTTACAAAGTAGTGAACCAAGACAGAGAGGACCGAGGCTACATAGAGTTCTGCGACTCTACCTGTCACACAATAAGAACAACTGAAGTACTACCCTACGAGAGAATCAAAGAGACTTACCTGTGTGATATGACATGTGCTGTGTACAATTTCCACAAAGGGGACGTTGTGGCCGTGTTTCCCAGGCTTCCTCCAACCACCCTTCCGAGCTCCACAATACCCGCCACCACCCCCACCCCCACCCTCAGAGTCATCCACGTACCCACCGCCAGAGTCACCTGATTACCCACCACCAGAGTCGCCTACCTACCAGGTACCTGAGTGAGTGTAGAACTCACAGCCAGAGTCACCCTCGTGCCTGCCACCAACGTAGGAGGAGGTGAAGTCCGAAGAACCCATAAATCTCGAGGATTTAACAATGTACCAAACTTATTCAAATGTTAAATTATGGGTGAAACGTTCGATGACTATATAATCAGTCTGGACAGTTTCAGTAACGTCTTCCTTCCAAAGTCTGCCTATTATTTGGATTATAAGCGATTTAAATCTAAACCACGCTGTATGATATATCTCAGGAAACAAAGTGTGATGTTTAAAAGCGAATTACAAAATTAGGCGTGCTCATGTTGCCGTAGCCTTATTTCACTACGTTACTATTCTCATACAATCTGCTGATGTCATCGGAGCTAGCGGCTAAATATTGGTGAAATATTTTCAACATTTTGAAGCATGTTTACTCTGTGAGAGGGGGTCGTGTATAAATATTTTATAGTATTCTTAAGCTAACTCAGTTTGTGAGTAGAGGGCGTTGTTGCTTGAGCGACAGTGTTTTTCTCTCGAGACGTGGACAGGGTTATTTATTCACACCATTTCTTTCGCAGTATCTCCAGTTGCCATTATGTCATTTAAATGTAGCCTTTGTGAGGGGTCCTGCGCAAAGCTCTCCGACATTATTCGAAACAAACATCAATGTCATCAAACTCCTCCAAATCCTGCTCACCAGGATGACTGTTGTGACGAGGAGTTATTGTGCAGTGCATTAAACCAGATCGAGAAAGAGGAATACAATTGTGTCAAGTGTTTAAACGAACTTGAGAAACACAAAAGTTATAACGTTGTGCTATCGGAAGAGGCCAGCAACGAACTGAACGTTATTGTGTTTGATGGTGTGGGAAGAGTAAGAATGTCAGGTAAAAACTTTGGAGATATTGTCAATAGGCGTTCTAGCGTATCTCAGCTTGTCCTGAACTAATTTGGAGGTGACTCCTACTCATTTTCTAGATGATAGAAGAGATGATATTCTCTCCTGATGTTTTTTTATTATGTAAAGGACTGATTAGATGTTTTTCTTGCTATCAGAATTATATAATTCATGTTGCACTCCAAATTCTCAACTTAATTACCTGTAGTGGTCACAAGACGTAGATGATAATAATAATAATAATAATAATAATAATAATAATAGTAATATTGTTGCTTGTAAAAAACTATATGCTGTTGTTATGGCTGCACGCTATGAATGTTTTAAATTAAATTAATTAATTGCTGTTTGTCAATCAAAAACTGGTAAGAAAATGTTATTATTTTAAAAATCCTTAGAATATTCTGTATAGAAATCCTTGGATATTCAAGGACAGGGAATAGCTAGCAATATACTCATGACAACTTTGCCGAAATGAGATATCAAATAGCGCAGAATGATAAATGTCATGCTTTATTGTTTACACATGTGAGTTAATATAACGTTAGCAAAAAAAACTGTTCGATTGTATAATATATACATATATATATATATATATATATATTAAGGAGTAGAAAGGATAAACCAGTATATTATTATTGTATATATATATATATATATATATATATTAAGGAGTAGAAAGGATAAACCAGTATATTATTATTGTTATTGCAAACAGTTTCACTGTTTAGATAACTTTCATAAATTAACAAAATTTGGTTTTAGGTAAGGTGCCAAGTTCACACACACACACGCGAACGCGCGTACGTTCGCACACATATACACATGTATACACGCAAGTGCACACACATACACACATTTAAAACATTCATTTTATTATTTATAAACTGTGACTGCTGTGACGGTAGAATGATACCAAAGGATAAAGTAAAAAGGAACTAATTTCGAGGGTTGGATAGCAAATTCACACACAAGATCTAACATATTCATTTTTATTTATCAATTGTAACTGTTGTGATTGTAGAATATAGGCCTAGTTGTAAATCCCGGGATATTCAAATTCTGGGAGGGAGTACCAACCTACACATGACAAGTTAGTTTGCCTGGGGACTTGGCCCATCCTGTTCGAAACCCGGTTGCCAGCGATTTTTTTCAATTTAACGTCACACATTGTGTCAAAATGACGGGTAAAGTCGGCTACAAAATGTGACTTTCCACAAATGGATGTTTCAACTTGTCCATAATGTTTGAGACTGAGCTTATAAGCTAATTGAACTTGAATTTATAGGATAAGAGGGGGGTGTAGACGTTAAAACACAAACATAACAGTTTAAGAATATTTATTTACAATCATAATCTACAAAATTAACAGTTTTTGAATATTTTTTTGCAAAGATAGTTCACACCATGAAAAGCATACTTAGAATATTTACAAAAATATTACAGTTTTATAATATTTATTTACAAGTATATCTTACACCTTTAAATATATACATGTTTTGGTGTAGAGGAAATAATGCTCTAGCAGCTAGTATTTCGAAAGCATTTTCGACTATTCTCCTAGCGCGCGACAAACGATAGTTAAAATTTTTTTTTCGATGTTAGTTGATTTCCAGGGAAAGGCTTTAATAGGTATTCTTTTAAGGGAAACACATTGTCTCCAACTAGGACGTGACCTTCGGTTAGAATACCGCTCTCTAGTGCTTGATACAAACTACAATTACTAAATACACCTCCATCGGAAACCCATCCATTACATCCGATGTCTATCTAACTGAAGCAATATTTATGATCTACAACTGCCATTAAGACAATGCTATTTGAGTCTTTGTAATTGTAGTATAAGCTTCCCGAGTCTGGAGGTGCTTTAATAATGACGTGTTTGCCGTGGATTGCTCCACAGCATCCAGGAAAGTGCCATTCTTTTCGAAAACCATTCTCAATTGCTTTCTAATCTGCAGTGGTAGGAACCTGAAAAGAAGGACTACATAGATTCATACTTTATATTTTTATAAAACGATTTAGACGGATTATATCGCGTATGTTTTTTAATTTTACATCTCGACGTTTCGAGTCCTTTGAAGCACTCTTGATCACGGGGTGAACTGAGAAAAACACATTTATTTATTTATTTTTGATTTAATTTGTTTTAAAGTGGGTAGTTTGCACATATGTTATTTTGACAGAAAAAATGTATTTTCTCAGTCCACCCCGTGATAACGAGTGCTGCAAAGGACTCGAAACGTCGGGATGTAAAAATAAATAATATACGTGATATAATCCGTTTGAATAGTTTTATTTAAATGAGTAATAATCGCGGAAATCAGAAGAATATATTATAACAATATTTTATTTATTTTCCAGCCTTGCGAAAATAGTTCACATAGCGAGACTAGTACAGAACTGAGGAACAGAACACCGCAGTGGATAATTTTCCTGAACCCAAACCTAAATCACCTCCACTCAAACCACATCCTACAAAAAAGAAAAAACTTTCTCATGTTTCTAGTATGGTCACTCAGTTAAAGGAAATATCTGAAGCTTCTAACTCTACAGAAGAAGAGAATGAGTTTGAGGTTTTCGGTAAACACGTCGGTCTTCAACTTAAATCGTTGCCATTATTATTGGCGCTAGAGTCCCAAGAACACATTCAATTGTACATAAACCTAATCTGTACCAGATAGATTCACTACAACACCATTGTTGTCGTACGTTTCGCAAGCCTCGCCATATAGTAGTAATACTTCAACATATAGTGAAAATAATTATTACGAAGAGCCGCCGATACAAGAATCCATTAATAACTCGGAATATATTACGGACACTTTCGGTAATGTTACAAATTACAACATGTCTAATATATAAACGCAAGGAAACGTTACAATTTTATCGAATGACATAATAGTAACAGCAATACATAATGCTAATGTTGATAATTAAACCTATATGTCAACCTATTTTCTTTCCTTAATAAATGATTCTCAAATTATGTTTTTAATTTATTTAATCTTCCCTTGATGACTTCCTTTAATGATTAATAGATCATGTCACAAACTTCTGTAATGAATTCTGAAATAGTTGATTTTACAAGTAGAAATATATGTGTGAGGGTCCTCAAACTACATCCAGTAGCAAGAAAATAGAGAATTAGTAGCTCCTAGTTCATCTCTTCTTTGAATCCATTTTCGTATCCATAGCTTTTTCTTTTTCATAACACTGATTTCTTCTTCCTCTTCTTGTAAAATAGCCATTGCAATATTTTTTATCAGCGCATTTACTTTGTTGCATATTCTCTTCATTTTGAAACACTGCTCACTCACTTGTAACTCGTACTCGACTGTAGTGCGAACGTTTTTTGGTTAGTTTATCGATTTTAGTTACTAAACTACTCGCTACTCGACTAAATTACTAAAGTAGTCTGAACCGGCCTTTATGAATAAAATAAACAAGTTATCGACTCTTCCTAAGGGTGTTAGTCACTTACGACACATTTTAGCCCCCGGGGGTATATGATACACAGAGCTCACAAGGATGGGAGGAGGGAGGGAGGGGAAAAGTGAAAGGAAGCCCTCTGGTCGATTGAGGTAGCGCTGTAACTTAGCTCATTCTGTGCGATAGCATAGACAGGGGACGATGTATGGGGGGAACGCTCGCGGGACGCGTGCCCGACGCCAGAAACAGCATTCTCCCCTACCAATAAATAAAAAAACTCTCACACAAAATTCTCCTCCCAGGTTCACAATAATACAATTAAATGGGACAGGAACGAACAAGTTTGGACACGAACAAAACACATACAAACCACCCCAATGACACTCACACCACCCCACCCTCGGATAGAAAAATCACAATTAAAAAACTACTCAAAAACACGCTGGCATCACAATACACACTCTTCACCCACCCCCTCCCCCCAAATTGTGCTGGTACGCCGATCATACTACTTTTAGAAATTTTTCACTTTACGGGAAATTGAGGTTGCACTCCTACTTCTACAACCACCTACTTTTGCCTCTTGAACAACAATTTCCCACGAGTCACGTGAGTGCTGCATTACTTGCACTAAGTCTCTTATAAGTGCGGTCTCGACATAAAGGGATATTCCTTGACTTGGTATGATAACGTTCTTGTTGTCAATACCTGTTAATATTTGATCTATGGAACAACCACAACATGGTTTACGCAATGTGAAAAACAATACATTTCCCGCTACACTGCTACCACTGGACAAACAAGTAATGTTGAAATGTGTTTGTCCTATTGTTTACCTTTCAACTCCAGGTTCCCATGGAGATATTTTCTTGTTCATTTTATAGTCTAGTAAGCCACTGCACGTAATAAGGTGACACCACTAAATCACCATAAAGCTAGGTTCACAATAATTCAACACTCTCTGCAGGACTAGTATAACCAATAAACGCAAAGCTAGCTTCAAAGAACAAAAACAACTTTTGCCCACGCGGTGAGGACAGGAAGTGTGCCCCTGCTCAGAAAGAAGGCGCAACCAGCCGAACTCGTGACTTGGCGATGGTGTCGTCACTTCAACAACCCCTCTCACACCTTCCCAAATCACAACTCAGACACACAAAGTTGATAGTATCACCAGTATTCGAACTAAGGACTACACAGCCTGAGTCGCGAATCATCGTCACCGGAACTGGCACTTGTCCACTCCACAGCACGAAAGTGGCTGGGCCTAATATATGAGCTGGTATTTTAAATTAGAGGGTAAAGGCTCAATTAATTCTCTTGTGAAATTATAATTATTTTGAAACGCCGGGGTAGACGAGAGCCTTAAGATTTTTTTTTCCACATTGTGAAGCTAATGAATGAAGATGACCGGTGGAAGAGACGTGGGTCTTAAGCCTATTGTTTGTTGTTCAGTTAAATGTGTATTTATTGCCCGATTGGGGGCTTGTTTAGTGTATTAATGTAAAGTTAACCCTAGTTTATTATTTCGTCCAATCATAATCACGTTTGTGTGAGTTACGGTAGCTGGTGATGTATTTTATGTTTAGCGTTCTATTAATAATTATTGTAGAAGGGCTTGACTATGCGCCGATGTTTCATTGGTTCTCTATCACTAATATGTTAAAGGATTTATTATTTTAGATTTCGTAATGGTTAATTTAATGTTATTTAATAGTCTAAATAAAGGTATAATCTACACATCCCACTTAAACGTGGGTGCCCGTAGAATTTTTTCCATGAGGGGGAGGCAAAATATATTTACACCCACACGCGCGCACCTGGAAAGACATTTGCTGGTCACTGACATTATAATTTCACTGTAAAGATACTAAAAATACAGCAGCACTTGATAGCCTTCGTGTTCTCAGACGAGAAGATTTATGATGAAATGTCGACAGTTGTTTAAATGTAGGGGCAGGTTTTATTCGTCTATTGGATGTGGTGATCATATACCTCTATTGTAAATCTGATAGTTGTTAAATGTTGGAAGAAACAAATTATAAGACAAACTAGAGGATTAAAAAAATGTTTAACAATGTTTTCTTGTGAGAGGGGGATTGCCCCCCCCCCTGCCCACTACTGCGGCCGCCCATGCACGTACATTTTAGTTTTGAATCTTAAAGTACAGAAAAGGGATATCTATATATGTAGATATATTTGCAGTATATGTCAACCTAAAGGTTGCTATTTTTGTCTCTTCAAGGCCGTAACTTGGATAAAATATTCCTAAAGGACCTGGTATTTGAGGTCCTTAGATTGTACGTATTGTATGTAAATTCTGTGTGAATGTACACTTAATGTGGGCGGGACCCTTACGGCACACCGTCTCATATAGACTGTACTTATTCCTCAGGGATATTTTTGTGTTACATACTGGAGTCAAGCGAGTAAAGCTTGAGCTCCATTTGTTTGTGATATGAGTATCACCTTAGCTTTAAATCCACGAGGCTCTATCAAATTACTTTGCTTTTTACATTACCTATTTCTTGTTTTATTTAGTGTGTTTTATCATGTTCATTATGTAGAGTACGTAGCCATCTTCTTTCCTAATTTAATGGCCGATAGTCAAGGATAGGCTATGAAATAGTTGCCACCATTAGACTAATTAATACCTTGCCTTTGGATTGATTTGTGTTACTACCCAATCTAAAATAAGATAGACCATGCCTGTCTTTAGTTACAGGTCAGAGTGTTAGATATGGCAACTTCGCTTGTAGTGACGTCATGAGGCCTAGCGATCTGCTGGTTCTTACGGAGAGCTGTGTGAATATTTACAATTCTCTTCATTTAAAAACTGTCAGTGTGAACGATATCGACAATTAATCTAAACATGTTTTACGTATATCATTTAACAAAAATACTTCAGAGGTTGAAAAATACAACAAATAAACATGTAAATAATAATTTTAAAATAAATCTACTATGTAAGGATTATGTACCGGTCACAAACACGATTAGAATAGTATGATTAAAATTACAAACTTAGAAAGAACATTTATTGTTGTACTAATCCAAAAGTCCTGGGTTCAGTTCCCATATTTATGTGTAGTGCTTTAGCAAATATTATAATAAAATTAAGAGTGCTATGTATGTAATTGCTTTGAACACTTCCCAGCCTTAGGGTATATAATTTTGAAACATTACTTTTGTAAAATGTTTGACTTTTCCTATTTTCCGAACAATAATTTCACCGCAGAGTTTATCATTCCTATACTTGATAAGAAGTAAGCTATTTCCAAAGAAACAGTTGCTACTAAATTGATCTAAATCTGAGTCCTTACAAATATATTTATAGGCCAAACACATTAAACGTTTTTTAGAACCACTTCTTACTACCCGTTCGGGCTATACGCTTATATACTAATTACGTTAATGGTTTTCGGGATAAGGAAAATTCTATTTAGACGAAGTGTATCCGCATTTGCTTGGAGGGAAATAAGAAAACCATTTTGGAAAACCACCCTCAGTACGCCCGACCGAGATTCGAACCACGACCTTACCGTCATTGGCAGTCTAGTCTACTGCGAGACTAGCGCCTTAGACTATGCAGCCACTGAAGTGGGTGTACAGGAAAAGTTGCTTCTGACTTTAGTCCTGAAGAAACCTAATTTTTAACCTTTTTGTTATCAAAATTTTTCTTATTGTATGCCCATTTACTCCAATCCTCAAAATGGTTGTTGATGGACTAGTTAGTCCTCCTCTGCTAAGATCATTTAAATAGCTAGCACCTCTATCATGCCCAACTAAAAAATCAAAGCAACAACTGAATTCCAAACGAACAAAGGTACAAAACCGAGTATTCTGGAATCATGTCAGCTGTTAGTTTGTAATCATTAATTAATTACATCCATTGTATGTTTCATAATGCAATAGAAGCGTGAACCAAGCAACATTTCAAATCAAGTAAATTACACGAGAAACAAACATCCTGCACAGTAAAACTAACTGAACTACTACACGTGGCTGTGTTGTCGACCGGCCTCATCGCAGTGTTGACTAACTTTCAGTAGTCCGGCCTGTGGCTGTGTTGTCGACAGGCCTCATCGCAGTGTTGACTAACTTCAGTAGTCCGGCCTGTGGCTATGTTGTCGACCGGCCTCATCGCAGTGTTGACTAACTTCAGTAGTCCGGCCTGTAACTAAATACAGCCGTGGATACACACACACGCACTTTTTATTTGAAATTGGTTTAATTAGGTGGGAACTACAATATATTATAACTATACAAGTCATTATTTAAAGAAAATATATGTATAGTATTTTATTGTTTAACAAAACTACTTCCACTAGATGAATTAAATAGCCGAGTTATTATAGTGTGCAAGTGAGAGGAGAAGAATGGAAGAAATTAAAGACGAAAAAATAGTGTAAGGATAAAGGAAGATGGAGGCATTTTAGTAAACTGACCCGGCCACAGGCAGAGTTAATGTCAGGTTACGATATAATAGCCGGTGTCCGACAGTTGACAGTTAAAAATGTTACTAGAATTACTTCAATGTATTCATACAGTACTGTTGAAAGAACATTTAGCTATGTATTATCTATTTTATATATTCATGCTAAGATATAATTTAGTTATGATTATTTTTTGGATCAGCTGTCTGTCATGAGAACGTGGTAATTCTAATTATCATCACTTGGCGGAGTGAGCTTCAAATAACTAACTTATATGTTTGGTTCAATTGCTACACACTGGATGTCGTGGGGTGTACATAAGAGAGTACCTGTCTGTTTTTATTATGATAAATTGGGGAGACTGAATCTTTGGTGGTTTTGTTGTTGTTATTTTACCAAGGAGCATTGCTCTCTATAATATAACTGGATGGACATCTGTGGCTGAAATATTTGAGATTTAGTCTGCACACCATTGTGTAGGAGAGAAAGAAACTTTCGGGTATCTCTTTCTCTCCTACACACATACAAGGCAATGTGGAATTTTTACATAGTACGCTAATTTGTATGAATATACGAGATGCATCAATGTATGATTAGTTAAGTGAAATAACTGTGTTAATAAAAGGTTTGAATATAATAACTAAGTTCAACACTCGTGACTTGTTTCTTTAAATAAGTCACTGTAGTCTCATATAGTAACACTTCCCACAAGCCTATAGCCCAAGTGAGCGTTTGAACTTCCACACAAAGTTTGTCATTGAAACAAAAGTAATCAATTTAATTATAGTTAGCGAATATTAAATATAATATGATTTCTGAAAGTAATATACAAAATGAGAGCCAACTTTAAATAAATTGTAATATAGTAATACTCAAAACAAGCCCTATAACCTAAATTATAGTTTAAAAGTAAGATTACTACACAAAGTTAGTTATTCAAACAAATGTATTTTAGCTTAAAGCTTTCTTTTTACGTTATCACTATCTTACAGGTAGATAAATTATTGTGATCGTCAAAAGAATCAAACTCGAGATTTTGATGAATTTTGACGTTTCATGACACCCCCGGGTCGAAAAAAGTTTTTTTTTAAATTTCCGTCTGACTGTACCTCGGACTAGAGCTTTAACTATTTTACCGATCGGGCTAAAACTTGGTATCCAGGATTTTCATAGGATTGCCCCGAGATGTTTTTGGAATTGGATATCCAGCCCTACAATTAAGGGTAGTTTACTGAAGGGCAAAAAGAGAAAAATTATATTTTCTCAAAATCAGCTCTAACGATTGTGATTAAATTTCATTTCTAAACATTTCTAAATATTCCAAACAAAATAGCTACCCTCAATATCTCGGCAAAATGATTTTAAGGGTTCCAGTCTGATGCGTAATTTCTTTTTTTTTAATCAAATCTCCGTAACTCTTTGTTATATGAAATTACTTATCATTGCAAATATCTAGGGCTATTTATAATACAAATCTTTTATTCGAAACAGATTTTTACTAAACCAATAACTTCCAAGCTATACGCAAACATATATACGAGGCATTTTTTTTTTAAAAGTAAGTACCGTTTTGAAATTAAAAACACACAAGTGCATTTTTTTTAACAATTTTATTTTTACATGAACGCCTGTACTTTAATCTACTTTTAAACACAATTTTCACCAATATTAAGGCACTTGTCATATCGTATAACCAGCTTTTGAATTCTATCCTCATAGAAATCTGCCGCCTGATTTGATAACCACTGCAACACGGCCGTTTTGAGGTTATCATCATCGTTGTGGCACTGATGCTTTTTTTAAATGCAAGAAAAGTGGTAGTCACTAGGCACTAGATCGGGACTGTTTTGTTTCCAGCCAAATGATGCGATGAGATCTTGGGTACGACTAGCCACATGTGGACGGGCATTGTCATGAAGAAAAACAATCCCCTTACTCAGCATGCCACGCCTTTTGTTTTGGATTGCACGGCGCAGTTTAGTTAAGGTCTCACAATAGGTCTCAGAATTTATTGTGCCACCACGAGACCAAAAATTCCACAAGCAACACCCCCTTCCTATCCCAAAACACAGTACACACGAGTCTTCGGGCTGAAATTGTTTGCATGAACTTCACTTTCTTGGGTGATGTTGAATGCCGCCATTCCATGGATTGGTTCGATTCCGGCGTAACATGAGCCACCCATGTTTCGTCACCTGTGACAATTTGGCTTAAAAAATCATCACCAAAATCACTGTATTGCTCAAGGAAAGTCAACGCACTGGCTAAACGTTTGGTTTTGTGAACCTCAGTCAACATTTTCGGTACCCAGCGTGACCACAACTTACGATAATTTAAGTGTTTTGTCACAGTAAAAAAAAAAATTCTTAAAATTTGAGGAAACT
>CABFWB010007286.1:0-11994 GCA_902151455.1 Timema bartmani | reverse complement strand
GCTCTAATGTTTTCTCCATACACTTCACTGATTTGCCGATGAATTTCAGTTGCTTTCACATCTTTTGCATGAAGAAAACGAATAACAGAGCGTATTTCACAGTCGGCGGGATTTTCAATTGACTGCGAGCCATTTTAAATACTCACAAACGGACGTAAACACGGTCGAATACTTCCGTAATGGCGTCTGTGGCTAGCCAACAGATGGAGGTACTCAACACGCATGCGTGGAACGGCAGCCGCATTTCAAAACGGCACGTACTTAAAAAACACTATGCGAACAAAGGTTAAGTATTGCAACCATAAAAAAAATCTAACCCGAGATGTTGATGGGCGTCGACGTTCCATGACCCCCCGAACTCCAAAGAGGGTTTTTGCAATACCGTCTGTCTGTATGTCTATTTAACCCTAAAATTAAGAGTAGATTAATAAAAATCGAAAATAGAGAAAAAAAAAGGATTTTCTCAAAATTGGCTCTAACGATTTTCATTAAAATTCGTATTTAGGAGTTGATTGAGATTATAAATAAAATGTATATTTTCATTTTCCTATGAAAATGACTTTAAGGGTACTTTACAGAAACGGAAATTTCCGTATCTTCACTGCAAAATTGTAGTACTATTAAAAAAAAGCTTTTATTTGAAATATATTTGTATAAAACCAAGAGTTTCTGAGATATTGGCAAATATAATAATACAATTTTGTGAGCTTTAGTTGTAAAGAGGTACTACTTAAGTTTTAACGCAATAATTGTCTAATGCCATAGAGTAATTAAATATAAGTAAGTCTCTCAAAAGGTTTATGCTATTTTTCCTTTAACCTCTTAGGAGAAATGTTTGTACAGCAATAATCTATCTCCTTCATTTTAGACTCAATAGTCACTATTTACCTTTTCTATCGGTCAATATTTATGAATGAGGAATTTAATAGCAATGCGATGACCTCAAGATGTGCAACACCTAATAAAATGCTAAAAATTTAACTGGTAGTCGAAATTTTAATACGAAGTGTTGACCCTTATGGCCCCAATATCGATCTTTTTTTATTGGTCCAAACATACAAATGAAGACATTAATTATTTAAAATAGAATTATAAAATTTAAAACCGGGACTCAAAAAATGTTTTACGTAAGTATAGTGCAATTTATGCTCGGGTTTGCTGGTGTATATTATCTCGTTTCACATATATTACGAGTTTTGAGTAAAAACATTAACATGGTAATAGCCAGATAAACGTTACCGAGCACACCCAGTGGTCTCGAGTATTAAGAGTCATCGTGCCTTTGTCAAAGTTAGTCGAGCTGAAGTTTATTTTATTTGTTTTTTATTATTCTTTCCCCTAGCTCCTAGGAGTGGCGCCCAATATACAAAATTTTATACATCTCGACGTTACCTTTTGTTGAATAAACCTTATATTTTTTATTAGAGTGGCGACCAACGTGGTGGCTCATTTGTGTTAGGGAACTGTGTTGTAATTAGGGCATGAGCGGAGGAAGCTACTTTACTAGAAGCAAGGCCAGAGCTCTAATTTCAAACACTAAAATGGAGGTTGCAGGAGAAACTTCAACAATGGAAGATCAAGTTCTAGGGGAAGATGTCGATAATGACACATCAACAACAATGTCTTTAGAAATAAGTCACTTTAGGGATGAAGACCAATTCCATGAGTTTAGCGGAGAGATTGCAGAGACGAGTTTGGGTGATCCGCCACAAGGTGTAGAGACTGAACCAACCACAACACGTTTCCTCATGCGTGGAGACCGAACCAACCACTACAAATTTGACACCTGTTACCTCACCTCCAGAATTTATGTCAGCGATACAACAATTAACATTTGGGATGAGTGAAATGAGAGGAGTTTTAGCAGCGAGTCAGGCTGAAATTAAAGGAGAGCTTTCAAAGCTTTCAGATAGTCAGGTTAAAATGAGAGGAGATTTCGCAGCCAGTCAGGAAGCTATGAAAAGCAAAATCTTGAGTCGCATGAGTTCGCTAACCGACACTATCAGGAAAGATTTTCTTGTGGAAATTACCAAGACAAAAACTGACCTGGAGGGACAAATATCATTTGTAAAACAACGTTGTAGCCAGGAAATTGAAGCGGTTAAGAAAAATTCACTAGTTTCACTAGAAAAAATTAGTCAAGCACTGGAGACGACACAACATTCCGTAGCAAAACAGCTCGACCAGCATACGGTACAGCATGAGTCCTTGCTGACTGTGGCGGCAAAGAATCAGGAGTTAGATCTAGTTCAAGAGGTTCTAGGTCAGAAGCTAGACGACACTACCAGGGTGGTTGTGTCAGTTCAAGAACAAATAAGGGGTTTGGTTGAAGAGGTAAGGTTAGGGTATGTTACTGGCCCCAACTTACTTAGCACACCCACCATAACCATTTTGGGGGGGAAGTCGTTGGAGGAAAGACTTCCAAGATTCAATAAGAGGAACCGACAGAACCTGGTAAGTCACCTGTTAGCTCTTGAGGAGTTATTTGAAGGGCATAGGCTGTCAGATAAGGACAAAGTAAGGTTAGGAGGCAGTTCCCTGACAGGCGACGCTGTACCATGGTGGTCAGTGGGAAAAGACAACATCTCAAGTTGGGAAGATTTTAATACCAAGTTCCTGGCTATGTTCTGGGCCCCTAATTATGAAACGTGCGAGTAGCGATTCGCTAGCGTATTTCTCTCATCTCGCAAACTCCTAATTTTGAAACCGTGTGAGACGGCCCTTGTCTATCATGTAGGCAGTGAAATAACAAAATGGATGCTATCCCCCTCTTAGGTTGCAGCTTTCTGAGTGATTTTGTTGAAATAAACCTACCCATGTTCAAAATAGGTTTATAAAAGAAAAAAATATATGATTGCTTTGTACACTTTATGTAATCCTTCAATAAAAATTATAGTTTGGGTGAAAGGATAATTATATATTCTAAATTTTTCACAATTATTAAGTAGTCAATTTGGCTGAGTCGGTAGAGTGACTGTCTCATGATCTAAAGTTGGCGTGTTCAAACCCTGTCATCACTAATTATTTTTAAATTTTATCAGACTTTAAACTTTAATTTTAAATGATCGTATTAGTAAGCGTATAATTTGTTTTAAATATTTTTTATAGAAGTATACAAGGTATTTGAGCCTACGTAGACTAACATATTTTGAAATTTTCTATGTAGGCGATTATTTAAAATTAAATGAATGGATTTTTATGACATAAAAATGTATACATATTAAAATAAGGCTAAGCAAGCTAATTATTATTCGCATAGTAAAAACCTTTAGGGCATATTTATGTTTTAAAAATAGTTGCGAAAATAAAATAATATTTTACTGAATTCTAATTACTAACAAGTGATTTAAATTCAGACAAAAAAAAATTAAAATATCGTAACTAGAGGTGGGATCGAACTCGTGGAAATTTAAGTTTGAATCAAGCACGCTACTAAGTGTTCTAAAGTGGATACTATATGTTTGAGCGGTTTTACATATACTTATATAACTTGAAAATTTTTGTTACAACAAGCGAAGATGTATACAAAGGGAAGATGGTTTCCTAAAAAAACAAAACAGATCGTTTTATATGATGCACTCAATACAATAATAATGTTTACTTTCAGTTATGTATCTTGTATAATGGCTGTGTTGTGGCATCTCATCGCCTCAATCCTTTGGCACGTCATGGTTTTACAGTGTTTTATATGATGCACTCAATACAATAAGTGTTTACTTTCAGTTACGTATCTTGTATAATGCCGTGTTGTGGCATCTCATCGCCTCAATCCTTTGGCACACGTCATGGTTTTACAGTGTTGTCAGATTGAAACTTCAGTCGCAAGCGAAACAACACTACACCGACTCGCACGACAGTAGAAACCTTTCAAAATTAGCTCTGTTTTGGTACAGCCTACGATTTGCGAGTTCCTGAGTTGAGAGCTAGCTCGCAAATGAATATTTTCGCAAGTTTCAAAATTAGGGGTCCTGGTCTGTGGAGATACAGGGGCAGACGAGGGCAAAGCTGCATGCTTCTCGGTATCATGAGAATAGTGGCACTCTGGAAAGCTATTTAGCTGATATGTACTCCAGAAGTCGAAATTTTTATTCATCCATCACGGATTTGGAGCTAATATAAATGGTTACACAGCAGTTGCCGATACGTTTGCGGGAAATGTTAGTGGGCGTGACTTACAGCTCTTTGGATGAATTCCACGCGGTACTACAGCGTTTGGATACGCTGGAGCAAGACCGGAGGAGAAATAAAATTGAGTCTGTAGGTTCACCCCCTCGCAAGCGCACAAGTGAAGACATAAGTATGGTAGCCCCACAGCAGTTTCAGAATGGTCCACGGCAGCAGAACTCCTGTAGAAGAACCGGACCACACCTGGAGAATCAGCGACAAGGTCCGAGTTGGAGGGCACCTTCAGACATGTTCCAAGGTAGAGCTCAAGAAGAGGCTCATCACAGCTTGGATTCACAAGGAGACAGGAGACAACACCAAGGGCAGTTCTCTAGGGGTAGGGGCCACCCTTACGCTAGCGAGAGATTTATCTATACTACTGAACCCGAGAGATGATATAAGAAACACTGTCGCAGGAGAAAGCAAACCAACCCATGTTCCAAGTCTCAGGTTCCCTTGAGGGAGGCTAATTTTAAGAAATGTACAGCCATGTTAGAGCAAATAGGGCTGATTGAGGGATGGAAATAATCAGGTAGTGGAAACTACCAACAAGTTGTGTTTTATGTTATTCTGGCCAATAAAGAAATATTCTACAACAAAGTTTAGGCGTTCCATCTAATATTTTTCAATAATGCTCGACATTGCTCGGCTACTGCCCCGAAACTATTTAGTTTAAAAAAAATGTATACGTCATGAGTTAATTAAATTATTTTTTAATTTGATGATAGTCGTTAAGCTGTTTAATGTAACTGAGCAAGATATTTTGAAAAAAAAACTATTTTGGGCACCATTTTTCCAAGATGGCACCATTGGCGGCAGCGATTGGATTTTGCATTTTTTCACATTTCATTCAGGGCATTGAAATCTACAAATTCTAAAAGCTTCCGCACTTAATGGGATCAAACCCCCTTTTTTACGCCTTGTCCGCTGTATTATCCGATGGCCGCACAGTCTAAGGCGCTACTCTAGCAATAGACTAGACTGCCGATGACTCTAGTTGTCAGTAACCACCACTTCATGGTCCATGTACTGTGTTCCTATTCACGTGTCTCATTGTTATTATCAGCTCTACAACAGGTCTAGCAAGCCGGCGTTGGAAAATGTATGACTTGAATAAAAAACTGACCTAGGCAACAGGCTGGAAACAGTAATGGATTCTTTTTTATTACTAATCTACCTTATTTTTGATAGAAGGTTATATTGCATGCTTACATTTTATCTAGAAGTGTTCTAAATGAACAAAACTCAGGTAGAGAGAATGTCCAGCAATAACTGATTTTCTATTACTTACAGACCAGTGGCAGCAGTGTAAAGAGTATACTGTCTTCCTCTTTCATGCATGTTATTAGTAGGGCTCGGATTTATGTTTAATTACATATTTTAAAATTGTGTTTCATACCTATGTTCATGAACATATCTTCACGAATTGTGTGATTTTTAAAGCTTTAACCTAATTTTTAAACACATATTTTTGTATTTTTAGTTAATAAATACATATTTCTTTGTTATGGCTTACAAACAAATATTTTGTGGTTTTATTATCAATTATATACTTATTTAACCTTTTGACAACCAACAATATGTATCCAAGAAAAGATTACGGCAGTGTCTATTATCTAGGCTGTTCTTGTAGGAAAAGCTTTCCTGCTCATTAGTTACCTAAGCTGATGCATTGTTGCCACTTCATTTGGAAGGAATTTGCTTTTTGCTTATTGAGGAAGGGAGGGTGGTCAGGAACCCTAAGGGGGTGTATGCAGACAAATTCAAGAGATTATTGCAATGCTCGACGAGGAAGTCAGTGAGGCAAGTCCTAAGTGAGGCCAAAAAAAAAAATCTATGTTCTATAGGATTGTTCAAAAAGACTTAATTAAAATCAAGATACCTTTTTGTGCCTGAGTGAAACAATTAAACCACTCGAGAAAAAAGATGGGACCATAATGACAAATATTCACAACATTGTACATATTTTGTTAGAGCTAGAAGACTCTCCTGGGGAATGTGTAGAGGGTGCAATGAATTGATTAAACTTGACCCTTGATAACAAAAAATACTGGTTACAATAAATTAAAACATTTTGGTGTAATTTTGAGTGGTAACGGATTAGAGCTCAACGAAGAATTTTCACACTCAGATATTTCTAGTTTTAGATATGTTCCTATAACCTCATGTGATGTGGAGCATAGTTAATCTCAATTTAGAAATGTTTTGACGGATAAGAGACAATCGTTTAAATTTGAAACATATAAGATGTGGATTGTTCTCTCTTGAAATGATGAAATTAAATGTCAAACTATGCTAGCAATCATTAAGGAACGTATATTTTATGAATGATATAAATTACATTTTATTTTTGCATGGTTATATTTTTTGAATTTATTGCTATTGATTAAAATAAAATATAGGTAGGTCATCATCATCAACTGTATCCAGCCTGTGGTCGGGTCGGTTAGGTAAAATGCCTCCATCTTCCTCTACACTTATACCATTCTTCCTCCTTTAATATATTCCATTCTTATCCTCTCCCTTGAACAATTTCTGTTATTTACATCTCTTTCTTAGCCTTCCATGAGCTCTTTTTCATACATACTTCATTTCCAACATTTTCTTTTGCAACCTCTCTTTTTCCATCCTCTTTCATGCCCATACCATCTCAGTCTTGCTTCCTCCACTATCTCATGTACTCCTACTCTTTCCCAGATAACTTTATTCCTAATCCTGTTTCTCCTCGTGACAGCTAACATGTTCCTCACAAACTTCATTCCCATGGCCTTCACTTTCCTAGTCTCTCTTACATTCAATGTCCATGTTTCTGCTGCATGTGTGACAATAGGTACAAAGTACACCCTGTACAATACTTCCTTACACTTCAAGGGCCCTTCTCTTGTAACAAAGAACTGGTTTTTAAAGATATTATCACTGTATTTAAGGACATGGACAGTTTGCATTTCGGCCTAACAAACATGTGGTTTTTGTTAAGATCGAACTTTTAAATATGTTATTCTTTGGAGCCATGATTATTTCAGATTGTGTAACTAACTCTACAAAACAAGGCTAATATTCATTAACAGTTGTAGTAGTATTTACCTGTACACATATAAAGTTTTCCAGGAGAAAATATAAACATCCTTTGGCGAGGCCATCTTGTCACCTTGGACCAACTATTGGCGGCAATAAGAATAAATGATGACATGTGAATGCAAGCTAGTGTAACCTGACAAGACATCTAACTCTGGGTTTGGGGTTACGTGGCTGTTTTCAATAAACCGACACTAGAGGTTTTCACCGTGTCTTTTAAATGTAAATACTCTTGGTACATTTTATATTCTATTGTGGAATTTATGTATTTTACTTTACGGACTTTTAATTTTTCGTCATTTATTCTCGTTTTTACGCCGTTATAATTTATTCTCTTTGTTTCATTTTGTTTATTAAGTCTATGAAAAACTTATTTTTCATCCAAGTCAAGGTTTTGCTTATGCTCGTTTTGAAACGATTTTTGAAAGTGTAAGAACTCGTGACTTGGAAAAAGAAGTCTCCATGTTGGCTCTAAGAGAAGAAAAGTAGAGTGGAATTTTGTCCTTAATAGTCGGAATTTTAGATGGTCTATTTTGACCACCGTCAAGTGAGGAATATGAAAATGGAAAGCCCCAGTTTCAGTTTCCGACTTGGGCAATTTTTTTTGCCAAAATTCTACAAAGTTTTTCAAGATATTTCAAAATTAATCAGCAGGTGTATGTTCCTTCATTTTTGGCAGCACATTACAAAACAAAACACCAAGATTTCCAAATTTCCCCTAGCTCCATCAATTTTTTTAAGCATAATAACACATTTTTTTTGACAGAAATATAAATTTCAACAAAATCAACATTTTATTCATTTATGAGAAATTCATTTATTGTTGGACTTACCAGCAGGGAAAGGACATCCTTTAATTTTTTTTTGTTATCCTTCAAATTGTATTATAATTTACACTTAAAAAAAAAGAGTATTCTAAGGAGATTGTTGATCAAAAGGAGGATTTTTTAAAATTTACATTTGGAAATGAAAGAATACACATTTTCAGTAGCATACCCTATTTGTTGTGTCATTGATTTTATTCATTGTTGACCTAACAACACAGATCTAACATTAATTATAATTTTGTTACTATTATTTATGGTTAATATTATTACTTAGGCAACAATATAACAAAGAAACACATTTATCTAAGATGCTGGTGACATTGCCTGATCATGAACTCCCACCTTTTCAATTATGTTTCCACAGTTAAGACCAATATCTATAGAGCTATCCAGTTGTCCTGAGGTTATGGTTTCGTGCTCCTATATTTATATTTTTGACTTAGTTGAGGGGATGGATCACCATGAGAGATGAGTGCGGTCGGTTTTTTAAGCAGACTTCTCTTTACCCTATTACTAATAAAACTATTATACATATCTACATAGCCAATTCAAATTTAATTTAAAAAAAATAATTTAAAGAGCAGTGCATAAAACAAACTGGGCATGTCATTTAAATGTGGGAAGACTTAGGCTAAAAACTGTTTTCATTAAATTACAATAAACACATTTCTCTATCATTTGGTATAATTTAAAACCAATTAAAAGTTAAATATTTGTAAGCAGATTTGTTTAAATGATTTTTACATGGTCGTAATTTATTGGTTCAATGTTTTTTTAATCTGCAGACAAAGCATAAGATTAGTAAATATGATTGAGAATAATTATCTTTTCATTTTTCAACATACATATTGTTCTAAACTAAAATAAAGAGGGACCATTTAATTTTAATTCGAAAAAGTGTTGTTGTGTGCTGCCACCTATCGGTGTAAGGTTGAACAAGATGAGCCTGTCTTGAAAACTAAAGGCAGTGATACCAAGCGTTGCACTATGATTCACAGATATATGCGGCAAAAATATCAGCTCGACTACGTTCATTAATGAAATCAGTTCTGTGAATACAAAATGTTTTGCAATGGAAGCCGTTTCTGTAAAAAGAGATCAAAGAAAATCAAATTAAAAATGACTATTTCCAGACGAACGAAAAATAAATGTTCTGCTCGTGTGAATTCGATAAAAAATAGGTGTTATGACTTAATTATAGATTCTGCATGGAAAATACTATTTTAATAGGCTACTGTAATTTAGAATTCATCTATTTATTTTAATTCATGTGCGTAGAATATCTAATTAATATAATTATAGGACCCACTTTGGTGACCGCATAGCCTAAGGCGCTGTTTTCACAATAAATTGGACTCCTGAGGACGAGGAAATAGGTGTTTGATCCCAGTTGGGTGCACTGAGGTTTTTATTCCTCAATGGATTTCCACTCACCCTCCAAGCAAATGTGAGTATACATCCTCTTAGAGCAACATCTATAACACATTAGCTTAATTAGTACATCAGTGTAAAACCCCCACGGGCTCGGTTCACTTTGGCCCTACCTTTGGTAATCTGATCTGTAAACAGAGTCAATAATTTGGTAATGATAATACAGGGCTATCTGAATCATTATGGACTATTGGCAATTTTAACAAGAAATACACTTGTCACAATAGATAAATGTCTCAAAACTATTTTGCTATCACCCACCTCGATGGCGTAGTTGGCTAACGTGCTAGTTTCGTGTAGAGCCAGACTGCCGAGCACGGGGAGATCGAGGTTAAAATCTTGGTCGGGTGAACTGGGGGTGGTTTTTCCTAAATGATTTTCCACTCTCCCTCCAGCAAATGTGAGTTAACTTCCTCTAAATTCAATATTCCCAATCCTTTACCCATTAGCGTAATTAGTACTTAAACGTATAACCTGAATGTTGAGTATGACGTGGTGCTAAATAATAATGATGATGATGATAATGATGATAATACTTTGTTATCAATTGTATAGCTGGGTAGTGAAAGGGGAGTGGTGGCACTATTGAACATGTCTTGACCACCACTCTTTTAAAATAACACAAGTCCATATTTCATTTTGACAATTATCATTTAACAAAATAAATTCATCACAAATATCATTCTTACTTCCTCAGACCCCTCGAGTGCCATAGCATACCAAGTCAGAGAGATAAAAAATAACAGAAGCCTTAGAGAGGAAGGGAAGGGGGGAACACAAATGCTAAGAGGAGGATGTTACTCAACATATGAGAGTGTGCAGTGTAAAGATTATTTCCAGGTTTTTTTTTGTTCTTGTGATATTAGAAATGCTTCACTTCTTAAGATCCTTCGATGTTATCCGTAAATTTACAATAATGAAGTAGGGTGGATAAGAAATATGGTAATTTAGAGAAAGTGTTCCCACATTTGCGTGGAGGGAATGAGCAATCATGAGGAAAAACACCTCAGTTCATGCAGCCAGAATTCAACCAAAATTTGTAGCACAGGTCCCTGATAAAATAGAAATTAAAAACATAATTTTAAGTGTATTTGTCGCAAAAGTTTTGATGAATGACTTTGAATGTATAAAGATGTAAAATGGATGTATTATTTATAGTGTGTGTAGCTAAAATTATTAAATAGGTAGTGATGTGTAGATATTATGAACACCCTTGACACAAAAGTTATTGATAAGGGAGATATAGATTATAAAATTATCATGCTTCAATGTAAAACTTGTGTGTTAGCCTATCAAATTTGGTCAAAATCGATAGATATTTTCCATACAATTTGGCGAAAAACCTTTTCTTGCAGCATATTTCTATATGTTTTATTGTAATTTTAAATAATTATTTTTAGATTGTTTATAATTTTTGTAGCAGAGGAAATAAAGGCTACCTACGTAATATTTATTCCATACAAATGATCCACTTTTCAAAATAAAATGTTTCTTTTTGCAGAAAACTGTTCTATGCTATCTTCAAATTTGAATGAATATATATATTTACATTATATTACGTATATATGATATTATTTAGTCTGGTCAAAATATTTTCTTTCAGTAGGATATAAAGTTCCTGAGGAAAATAGTCAGATTCACATTTTTTCTTCAAATTAACAGAGACTTTGTGAATAGATTTTGTTTTTCCACAATTATTGCGCTATGGTTTTAGGGATCAGGAAGGTTATATTAATAAAAAATGTACCCACCTTTGCGTGATGGGAGCGTGGAAAACCAACCTCAGTACACCAGACCTCAATCTCCCCGTCATCGGCAGTATGGTCTACTGTAAGAGTATAGCGTTCGAGGTTAGATCTCGAAGCCACCAAAGCGGGTGTTAGACTTATTAAAATATATTTAAATGTGTAAAGCTATATTTAAATATAGGGTGGTGGCAAAATGCCACCGACCCACACCCAAAATAGGGCCCACCCCGCAGGTACACCTAACCAAAATTAATTTGGTGAGAGATGAAAGCGTTGTCTTTCAGGCCTATCATTGTTTCGTAAAGATCTCATTATTCAATCAAAAATTACCCAAGTCACTTTATTGCGCATAATTTATGCTGTACAAAAAATGTCTCTACATATTTTTCTGTAAAATCAATAGAAACAGCTGTATAGTAATGCACTTAGGGTGATTTTCCCTTAATGGGTTTCCACTCATCTCTACATGCAAATGTGGCTGCACCTCCTCTAAATTCAACCTACATACTCTATATTATAACATATTATAAAAGAATTTCAATAATAAATGTCAAAATTATTTTTATAATCTACAATTATACATAAAATTTGTGGAGGGTGGGGTCTTTTTTTCTTGGGGGGACCCCATGGGCTCATTAATGCATAGTTACGTCTTTGTACATGTTACAAGCTAATGTAGGTAAAGCTAGTTTTGCAATAGGAATTTTTAGTGCAGCTCTAAGTTTATATTAAAATAATAATAATAATAA
>CABFWB010007285.1:15061-26024 GCA_902151455.1 Timema bartmani | reverse complement strand
AGCGAGATAACGGTTCTTTAAATAGGTATGCATCCCTCTCTCGTTGTTCGCGGGCCGCGACTTTGATTTGTGGTTCCCTAGTAAAACATTGCAGGGTGAAATACGGGGTCACTCCTACCCCCTTCATAGGACACCCCTCTCACCAACAAAGAACAACCCCCATTTACAATTCTAGTTGGTTGTTTAACATTCACCGCTGGGCGATAAATAAGAGCAATGTTCATCCAAAGAGAAATACCTAGATCGACTCTTTCTCTTCATTTCTCTTTCTAGAGAGAGCTTCTCGGAGAGTTGCTGATTCGAGAGAGAGAATAATGGCGGTGGGAGCATCTTGTAGTTGGTAGCACAAGTATCAAGGTAATAGAGGTAATGCAGGTAACAAGTTAAACATATGCCAACAAGGTAACACGGACAATAAATTCCTTTTCACACCTTTAAAGCAGCAGATGTTAGCCAGTTCAATTATTGAACAGGTTTCAACATATTTCATAGTAAAATTGGGCTTTGCCCTGCTCGTTTGGTGATAAAATAACTGTACGGTGTCTGTAGTTTGTGCTCTCGCTAAATTTTAAATCACGAATAACAGTTGAAAGCGTGCACGAACATTAATTGTGGAGATATTAACACGACCATGTAGTAGTCATAGAGTTTGGAGTGGAAGTTAACGTTGTCCTGGCGTGTTGGTTACCAGGTCTACCGCCAGAGGCGACACAAGCGCTATTGTGAGCTTGAGCAACATTCAGAGGGTAGATGTAATGGCAATGTTTACATTTCACTCGTATTTAATAGCTCGCACTGGTTGTAGGTCTTTTACCACCCTTTTTTTTTTGTATGTATTTATTTCATGTTTATTTTAATTTTTTGAAGCGAGAACATTCTGTATTTGTGTATCTAGGACTGGTTTTATTTAATTTGAGACTCTCTAAGCTTTGGATGTTAAATTTACATGCATGGATGAATCTGAAAGCGTATGAATACCAAAATAAAAAAAATCTCACAGAGGTCAAAATAGCTCTTCCCATCATGTCAGTAACTTGGTGTCGGCTTGAACCCGAGATAAAATAGAAGAAAAAAAAATATCGTTGCGCGTGAGATATATAAGCGACACTTACTTCGTTCTCAGATTTACAGAGGAATATTTACTGTTCGCACGTTGGCCGCGTGGAAACCGGTTCCTTTGTTTGGTGGAGGGGGACAGGAAAAAAAATAGTGAAAAACTTGCTGAATCCGCCAACTCAAACAAACAAGCTTGAAAATAAAAGTGCAACATAAAGTAAAATCACTCCTAAAAAAATAAACAAAAAATNTCAAACAAACAAGCTTGAAAATAAAAGTGCAACATAAAGTAAAATCACTCCTAAAAAAATAAACAAAAAATTCCCTGGACTGTATCGACGCCGAATAATGCATCCGACGCTAAAAAAAAAAAATAGAAAGAGAGAGAGAGAGAGGTGATAGTAAACATATCAAATACAGATGAGAACGTTAAAACACATTTCGCAAAACTGAACAAAGAATAAGGGCGAGAGAAATGTTTTCCGAAAAGGTAATAATAGCACGCCGGGTATCGAACACAGGAAAAGCTGATAACGTTTCGTAAACACACACACAAAAACAAAAGTGCTGAAAAGAAAGAAAATGTTTTTCGAGTGACGGTGGAAATGGAAAGAAAAAAGAGAAGGGAAAAAGAGGGATGAAAGGACAGGCAAAAAGAGAAATAGAATGAGCTAAATGTATAGACAATCGGATTATTGTGAGGAGCAAGCTTGGGGCCCGGCAAGACGTAAGGTAGGGGGTGGGTGGGTTGAAAGGGGGTAAAGTTTGCATTCGGAACTCGCTTGCCAAATGGAGTGTTTGTCAATGTATTTTGAAAGCCATCCCCCTCTAAAAGCACCCCAGGTACTAAAGGGATGAATGTTACGAAGAGCAGTATATAATGCGTTCACGGTAAGTTTCTACACTTTAATATAACTTAGTGTAAAGATTGATAGGAAATTATTCAACTGTTTCCCAATTACACTCCATGATAACCAACTGTCTCCCAATTACACTCCATGATGTTCAACTGTCTCCCAATTACACTCCATGATGTTCAACTGCAATGGCTGACCGACTGCTGACATAATAAGTATTATAAAGTAAATACGTAATAAAGACTTAATCATAAAGCTCTTAGAATTCTATTAATAAAATATATTCGATTTTCTAAAGTTGTAAAGGATGTTCTAAAACCAGGTGCTTAGGAATATATTTGGTCCAAAAAGGATGAGGCTATTGGGGAGTAGAGGAGATTATATGATGTTGAACTACATACCCTGTACTCATCACAAAACATTGTTAGGGTAGTCAAATCTGGTAGATCACGGTAGGTAGAATATGCAGCGATATTAGAAGATTCTAGAACTGTGTTCATGGTATTGACTGGCAAACCCATAGGGAAGACTTGGATGTAGATAGGATGACATTAGAATGGCTAGAACTAGCTTGGATGTAGATAGGATGACATTAGAATGGCTAGAACTAGCTTGGATGTAGATAGGATGACATTAGAATGGACCTGAAAGAAATAGGGTGCAATAAGGTGGACTGGATAGAACTAGCTTAAGAAAGAGATAGGGTGTAATGAGGTGGACTGGATAGAACTAGCTTAAGAAAGAGAGAGGATGTAATGAGGTGGACTGGATAGAACTAGCTTAAGAAGGAGAGAGGGTTTAATGACGTGGACTTGATAAAACTAGCTTAAGAAAGAGAGAGGGTTTAATGAGGTAGACTGGTTAGAACTAGCTCAAGATAGAGATAGGCGGTGTACTTTTATAAGTGTGGAACTTTTAAGTTCCAAATAACAAATATATAGTATGTAAGTAAGGCTGTACCTTACAGCAAACGTGGTATAGTTAGGAATACATACAGAACCAATCAGAATCTCCTCCAGGTAGAAATCTCCCATCCAAACCAACGATATCCGAAGAGAGATTCCATTTATTTTGTTTTTCTTTTATATTGTCCTGCTTGGCAAGTGACTGGGATTGGCACCAAGAGTTGGCTCAGTGGTACCGTTGTTTCGGATGAATATGGGATTGAGGAAGGATATATACCCAAGTTGCTGGGGATAAGAACTATCGACAAAGCATGAATATGTTTAGGGAGAATTGTTGGTGTCTGTATGAAAGAAACTGGGAGGACTTGTACAAACCTCTAGATTTGTTCTTTCGCCAGTTAAAAATAAATGTTACGGCGCACCACACAAACTTCCTCTCACTTTTATTTTAAAATTGATATTTAATAAAAACTAGCTTGATTTTTGAAACGAAATAATAGGACTCTACATTTTTGTAGCAACACTGCACCAAAGATCATAAATGAAATAATATACACTGTTATTTACTCTATGATATTATGAACTAGGAACACTGTTACAGAAAAATTGAGAAAAATCTTTTGTCTACCCAAGAGCATAAGAATCAAATTCATTTTCAAAAAACTGAATTAAAAAGTACATATATTTGCTTATAGCTCAGAAAATTTTGGTTTTATAAAAATATATTTCAAGTAATAGATTTTTTTTATCTTTAATAGTAGGCCTACTACAACTTTACAGCCATAAGCTATTTCGAATCTCAAATAATTGCTTGGAAATAAAAAAAAATGGAAAATTTCCCTTATATAAAGTACCCCATATTCATTTTCATGAGAAAATAAGAACTGTCATCTTGTTTATAATGATAATCAATGTCTAGATATAAAATTTAACCAAAATCTTTAGAGTAAATTTTGAGAAAGTTGATTTGTTCTCCTTTTTCTTTTAGTAAATTACCCTTAAATTTAGGATTAATTAAAAAAAATCTCTGGGGGACCTTATAAAAACCCCAGATACCAAGTGCTAGCTAAATCGGTAAAATAGTTTCGGCTCTTACCCGAGGTACAGACAGACATACAGACAGACGGCATTCTTTCTTGGTTTCAGGGGGTCATGAAACGTCAACATTTATTAAAATCTAGAGGTTTTTTTTTGGACGATCACAATACTTTCTCTCCGAGGTGTCGAGAGAAAGTAAAAAGATTCTGATGTTTATTATATCATTAGTACAAGGGGTTAGGAATAGAATAAATTGTAGAGACCCTTCCTGGCTCGTCGTGAATAAAATGATAGGACTTCGTAAAGTAAAAAGTTTGATTTAGGTATTAAAAACCGGTAAATAGAAGGAAATTTTCGGATATAAAATTGTTTTAAAAAATCGGCTAAGCTTAGGAGTATACATAGAAAAATTATCATAGCTAAATTTATTTTTCCTAAATTGTTAATAATTCCCTTTGATCACAATATGAATTTCATAGTAGCAAGACCAAACAAATGTTTTACCTCTTCTTTAGCAATAGCTTTTGTTGTAGGAAAATGATATTTCTGGACTGTAAATTTAGATTTTGAATGGGAATATCTGTATCTAAACTACTATATAGTTACCAAATATTATCAGCATTGTTTTGTTTTTAAATTATTTGCTATCATTATCATGTTCAGATCTTTTATGTGTAGTATAATGACATGTGAAAATGTGCGTGGTATGATTATATGACGTATGTGTTTCTTTTTGTTTCTTTTTATACCTCTCTCTCTCCTTTATTTAGTTCTAGTTTATTCATTTATATTATTTTAATACGTTCATAAATGTGCAATCATGTATGTGGGTAATATTTTTGTACAAATATTATAAACTAATTTTAATCACGTAAGTATTAAATGTAATTCTTTATTATTAAGAGGGTTAGGTATAAGAAAAGGCGCTGGCCTTAACTTCGACCATTAAAGATGATATTATTACTATCATTCATATTATTATTATGTTTGTAAAACACGTTTCGTGATATTCCGCTGTATCTAGGAATATAAAAAGTTACTGCATCAAAGTAACAATTTTTTCCTCGTATTTTCAGAGGAATACACTATAAAATCCCTGGTGGATGCTTTAAGTCGATTTGTGAATGTTAAAAAAGAAATGTAATCGCTGTTATTGTTTTATTTTAACGTACTAGATAATGTTTCTGGTGTTTAGGTCCTCGGGAGATTAAACTCTAAGTAGAAACTTAACACCTTGGGATATATCGACTATTCCAGTCGTTCCGTTTAAACAGTTGAAAATTTATATATATATATTTCAAGCAAAACAATAATTTGAAAAATTTTAAAATGGGAAATTTTCCTAAATGAAAGATTTTCTTTGGATAATTTTCCGTCTCATTATATTTACCTGTGTGTGGTCTGCTCCTTGCGGGTTCTTAAACTCATATTTTATTAGTGAACCTCTTTCATTAGAAAAAAATTACTAGCGGTGCCAGGCTGTAGTAATTAAGTTACCAGCTTCGATGGCCGCGTGGTCTAGCGCGCTACTCTTGAAGTAGGCTAGGATGCCGATGATGGGGAGGTCGGGGTTCGAATCTCAGTTGGGTGTACTGAAAGTGGTTTTCCTAAAATGGTTTTCGCCTCTCCCTCCACGCAAATTCGGTTACACTTACTTTGATACAACCTTTCTAATCACTAAAACCATTAGCGTAATTAGTACATAGGCGTATAACCTGAATAGGTAGTAGGACATGGTGCTAAAAAAAAAATTAAGTTGAGCATTTTTTATTGTCTACTCTAGTGTCGGTTTTTGAGCATTTTTAGCTCAAATGAGAAATGGCAAATAATAAACTTATTTATTGAAATAAATTCACACATGTAGTTATAAGGATTTAATCAACAGCATTAAAAATAATTTACAAATTTATATATAATGGAAGCCATTAGTTTATCTTAGTTAATTACATGCATGATTATTAAAATTGTGCTGTACTCCTTCAGGACGATGTTTATTTCTGCAATTAACTAGACTGTACCGGCTCGAGCTCGCTCCAGTCTGGCCACCTCTCATTGCAACCAATGTGTTCTATTTTATATTTTAGTCGCTCGCTCCAGTCTGGCCACCTCTCATTACAACCAATGTGTTCTATTTTATCTTTTAGTCACTCGCTCGCCCAGTCTGGCCACCTCTCATTACAACCAATGTGTTCTATTTTATCTTTTAGTCACTCGCTCGCCCAGTCTGGCCACCTCTCATTACAACCAATGTGTTCTATTTTATCTTTTAGTCACTCGCTCGCCCAGTCTGGCCACCTCTCATTACAACCAATGTGTTCTATTTTATCTTTTAGTCACTCGCTCGCCCAGTCTGGCCACCTCTCATTACAACCAATGTGTTCTATTTTATCTTTTAGTCACTCGCTCGCCCAGTCTGGCCACCTCTCATTACAACCAATGTGTTCTATTTTATCTTTTAGTCACTCGCTCGCCCAGTCTGGCCACCTCTCATTACAACCAATGTGTTCTATTTTATCTTTTAGTCACTCGCTCGCCCAGTCTGGCCACCTCTCATTACAACCAATGTGTTCTATTTTATCTTTTAGTCACTCGCTCGCCCAGTCTGGCCACCTCTCATTACAACCAATGTGTTCTATTTTATCTTTTAGTCACTCGCTCGCCCAGTCTGGCCACCTCTCATTACAACCAATGTGTTCTATTTTATCTTTTAGTCACTCGCTCGCCCAGTCTGGCCACCTCTCATTACAACCAATGTGTTCTATTTTATATTTTAGTCGCTCGCTAACCCAGTCTGGTTGACCCTTAGAAAATTTGACCGCCACATAGGGTTTGTTTGATAGTAAAACTGTTTCTAAATCGTGTGTTAAACGACTAATTAATAATTTCATGGTCTAGGACTTATTTATTTTTCTTAGTGAGGCAACAGGGATTTTTTTTTAATGTGCGAGTTTAAAAACTTTACACTACCGAGAAAAATTAACGGGTCGTTGTAAGGCTGGCTGCAGATTATCACGCTAAAATATACTCACAACTTTTAATTGGGAAAAGTTTAATATCGTTAAGCCTAGCTCAACTTTCCAGTGATAGGTATACTGTTCGAAATGTTATCATCTTTCGGTAGATTTTGTGCTTTTGGTGTTTATTTGTATATTTTACTCTCTTCACACCAATTATCTATCTATTTGTTGTAGGAAACCACTTAGGTAAGAGTTGAGTTGTTATTAATCTAATAACGAAAGATAAATATTATTTTAACTGATGTACAATCATAAACAAATCATGGTTTTCATGTTGACGTAAGCAAATAATGTTTGTTCAGACCAGCCACTGCGCGGACGGCAGAAAATCTCGAAACTCGCTAGAAAAATCTGGTTTTCATTAAAATATACTGTATTTACCGTCATACTGGTTGCATAGCCTTTGAAATAAGTGTTCGTTTGTCAAAAGTAGCTCAGCCGTTCTCCCATCGTTTTAATTATTGGAAATTGGCTTTTCAATTTATTTTATTTTATTTTTTAGCACAGCATTTTACTATCGTCAGAGTTACACGATTATGTACAGATTACTCTAACGTGTTAGCTATGAAGAAGATTCCCTTTAGAGGAAGTGCGCCCATATTTGCGTGGAGAGCGGAAAGCCATTTAGGAACCCTCCACCAGTACATGTGACCGGGATCGAACCCCAATCTCCCAGTGGTTGTATCCTGATTGCGAACAAGTAAAAAAGCAACTCGTGGGAATTCCTACGTGAGGGGGGTGACACGGGTGAAAGGGGTTACTAGCACTACCCACCGGCCACCGGGGCTTTCCTTCTGACCAATCTCACCGTAGCCTAACCTAACCTAACCTGACATAGCCTAACCTAGCCTGACATAACCTAACCTGACATAACCTAACCTAATCTTACATAACCTAACCTAATCTGACATAACCTAACCTAACCTGACATAGCCTAACCTAGCCTGACATAACCTAACCTAGCCTGACATAACCAAATCTGACATAACCTAACCTAATCTGACATAACCTAACCTAATCTGACATAACCTAACCAAATCTGACATAACCTAACCTAATCTGACATAACCTAACCTAATCTGACATAACCTAACCTAATCTGACATAACCTAACCTAGCCTGACATAACCTAACCTAGCCTGGCATAACCTAACCTATCTTGACATAACCAAATTTTACATAACCTAATTTGACATAACCTAACCTAACCTGACATAGCCTAACCTAACCTAGCCTATCCTAACCTAGAAATACTCGTGTATGTAATTTAGTTAAATTAAAACCGATGAGGCTGAAAGAAAGTACGACTGCTAGGCCCCCCATGAGCCACCCCTGTTATCAAATTAGGGGTGGGATGGCACAGTAACATGGCGTCTCCACAATCTGGACTCCTCCCCATGTATAAAAAATCTCATGTCCGGAATCAGGATGGTTCGGAATCAGGAGACCACCTCTCCCAGTCATCGGCCGTCTAGTCTATTGCGAAAGTGATGTCTTAGACCCGTGGTTCCAACCCTTTATTCGCTTGCGGTACCCCTTGGCAGCCCATTTCCATAAATTGTGCCCTTACCTTTTAGCAAAATGTTTAATTACAATATTAGTAGCTATTTCTGATTTATTTGTTGCAAGTGACGTTGGGAATCCCTGCCTTAGATCATGCGGTCGCCGAAGCGGGTCAATGTACTTTTCAAATAATAATAATAATATTAATAGTACTGTGTAATTGTTGGAACACCGGGTGTTAAGTACTCGCACGGGTAGTGGTATCGAAACTAAACTACCCAGTATAAAAGTACTGGTGTATAAAAATATACCCAACTGCCGACTCCATTGTCCAATGGCTGTGAGATGGTCGGTTATTGTCCTCAGGGATACTTTGTTTCAGAGCCAATTTATGTGTTTTGCAAGTGTAAAAGTTTTCCATTATTTTACGCCGGTCGGATGTGAACTGAGCCGTTTTGTACATAACCCTTTCAGGAGGGGGTTTGGGGAGGGGGGAGTAGGTTATTTACGAGGGGCTTCAATAACGACTGTAAACATGATTGTGTGAGCTGGGGGGTGTTCAAAAACAGTAGAAATTGTGTGTTCTTGTCACAGACTGACTATCGCGTACATATGAGAGTGATACATTGGGGCTACTGGCACCTGGGACCTTCTAGCCATCATTGTAATTAACCAAAAATATTTTTTTTTCAAAATGAATTTATTTATTTGAGGTATTGTATTTTACGTGCACTGACTGACTGACTGACTGACTGACTGACTGAATGACTGACTGATCGACTGACTGACTGATCGACTGACTGATCGACTGACTGACTCACTTACTGACTGACTCACTGACTCACTGACTGACTGACTCACTGACTGACTCACTGACTGATTGACTCACTGACTGACTGACTCACTGACTGACTGACTCACTGACTGATTGACTCACTGACTGACTGACTCACTGACTGACTGACTCACTGACTGACTGACTCACTGACTGACTGACTGACTCACTGACTGACTGACTCACTGACTGACTCACTGACTGACTGACTCACTGACTGACTCACTGACTCACTGACTGACTGACTGACTGACTGACTGACTCACTGACTGACTCACTGACTGACTACATGAGAGTGTATAGGAGCGAGAACGAAAGGGTGTAAAAATTTTGATGTAATTTTCCCGTCAACAAAAATTCTTTGACTTCAGCTGGGTCTAAACCCACGAATATCGGGTCTTGAGGCGAGCACTTTACCCCAAGACTACTGAGGTAGACCCAAAAATAAATAAACCTAATCTCAACTAGATAAGTTTGGTTCAACCTTCTACACATTTTAATATCAACAGTTCTTGGATACGTGTCGTACGTATCGCGGAATTTGATCACAACTTTTTATTTTAATCTAAGAATTTCCTGGTTAAATTTCGTGATGCCCACAACAGATATTCAATAACTATTGATATTAATGTGTGCAGAAATGTAAACTAGACTTATCTATTGAAGCATTAATTTATTTCAACCGAAATGTTTTTGTTATAAAAAAAAACTGCGAAAATACTGACCTTAGTCCGTGTTCTCTTCTTTAACAATCCTGAAATCATCATCATCATCATCATCTGGTTTAAACACAGATTAAATATTATAATTTTGTTAACGTCGTTGCCTAATTGACGAATTTCAAGTTCATCTTAGAAGCGAGCTACATCTTAACTTGAGTCACTTAATTACTCTAAGAATTTATCACACTTAGACGCCAATTAATTAGAGTAAAAAGAAAATTAGTTCACCCTGTTTGATCCTATTGTTTATCTGATGAAGGGTAGTAGAGTCAATGTTTATACTCGTCATAGGAAGAGGGAGGGAGGAGAGAGAGAGAGAGAGAAAAAGAGGAGAATTTTCCCCTCTTCCCATGACGAGTGTAAACACTTTTACCCCCCAGACACCGTTGACTTCAATTTCAAAATAAGCTTCGTGTTTCCTATTCTAGATAGTCAAATCCTTCCACGGACCTTTTTTCATCTGCATCCTGGCAGACAGATTCCTGCAGGACATATCCGTGAATAAACAAAATACCCTGAGTTGTAAACGATTTAAAATAAATATATTTACAAAAATACTATTTCAGGATCAAAAATAATTGCCCAAATACATGATTGTATATTTATGAACCTATTAAAATAAAATAAATTAGGAAAGTAGAACTAAATAAAAGAGAGAGAGAAGAGAGAGAAAAAGAAACATATTAAGGCACACTATCAATCCACACACACACACACATATCCACATGTTATATTATACTACGTAAAAGATATCTAAACATGATGGAGATAGCTAATAATTTAAAAAGAAAACAATGCTGATAATATTTAGTAATTATATAGATTGAGTATAATTTATATATAATAATAATAATATTTAAATTTAGACAACCGTTCCAACTGTATACCTCCATTTTCCCACACATCGACGATCTGTTCTTTGTGTTTCACTCAATAAATACAAACCACACCTGAAAATTGAAGAAACCTGTTGTTACATTCTCACTCCAAATTGTCCAACAATATTTATGACGTAGGTTGATCAATGGGG
>CABFWB010007285.1:0-13724 GCA_902151455.1 Timema bartmani | reverse complement strand
TAGGAGGGACAGGAACATGTAGCTAGGAGGTACAAGACCATGTAGTTAGGAGGGACAGGAACATGTAGCTAGGAGGTACAAGAGCATGTATTTAGGAGGGACAGGAACATGTAGCTAGGAGGGAAAGGAACATGTAGCTAGGAGGGACAGGAACATGTAGCTAGGAGGTACAAGAACATGTAGTTAGGAGGGACAGGAACATGTAGCTAGGAGGGACAGGAACATGTTGCTAGGAGATACATGAACATTTAGCTAGAAAGAACATTGCCATGTAGCTAGGAGAAACGTGAACATGTAGCTAGGAAGGACAGGAACATGTCGCTAGGAAAGGACATGAACATGTCACTAGGAGGAACAGAAACATGTAGCTAGGAGGGACAGGAACATGTAGCTAGGAGGTATAGGAACATTGCACAATCAATATATTTATAATATGGCTCTTTAAGGTGCTTGATAATTTGTATTAAATTCAGGAACTGGAATTTCTGTTCTCATTGGGTGGTCCCTCATCATCTAAACTTGAGAAACATTGTCCTAACTTAAGGAAGTCTCTTTCATGTCTTGACATTGACAACCCTGACCCTTAAACCCTAAATAAGACAGAATAACATAAGGTTTGTTTATGAGCAGGGTGATTATTTTTATAAAATGCACAACACTTTGAAAGAGTGACAGTACGGTGGCTCAATGAAGGGAATTATCATGGTGATCATATTTACACACACAGGAAGGAATATCATGGTGATCATATTTACACACACAGGAAGGAATATCATGGCCTTTAGACTCCAGTTACCTACGTTAATAAGGGATATAGATTGTCTTCACACAGATTAAATCACGGTAAAACGTTAGTCTGACCCCCATTAGTCCGAAATTCTGGATGATCCGAAAACATTTTCCAGAAAGCATAGGAAAAAAAACTAAATCAAATTATTTATATTTTATTGATAGCAAAATCAAAGCTAAACGAGAATTGTTAGAAACTGGTGATGATTAAATGCTAAATACTTACTTGTTACACTATACATTTTTTTTAAACTCATCACGCTTTAATTTAAATTAAGGGAAAAATACTCTGAATCTGTCTTAACCCGAACAAACTTCAATCCCAATTATTTCAGTTTAAAGAGGTTCTACTGTAGTTGTGAAACGACACCTGATAATGGGAATCTAACCGGGACCTTTGGCTTAGAATGCCAATACTCTACCACTGAGCTATACGTGGCTCGTCCCGTGCTCAGGCTTATTCCTTGCACGTAGCCAAAGAAAAAAGGACGGACCTGTAAATGGCACGAATCCTGGATGTCTTTGTGGCCGAGCCAGAGGTCCTGGCTTTGACTCCCTTTTCCAGGTATCATATTTTAACGAATTTAATCACCTTATAGATTAATATGTCAATACCTTTGTTACCCACGTTGGTGACTGCATGGTATAAGACGCTACTCTTGCAGTAGACTAGACTGCTGATGACGGGCAAATCGAGGTTCGAATCTAGGTTAGATAAACTGAGGGTTGTGTTTCCAAAATGATTCTACACTCTCCCTCCACGCAAATATGGTTATATTTACTTTTAATATAACCTTCTTAATCCCTAAAACATTACCATAATTAGTATATGATCAAATAACCCTTAACGGGTAGTAAGACGTGGTGCTAAAAAAAGCTATGTTTATTTCCACTTATTTGAGAAACTATTAAATATTTACAAGACAGAATAAATCAAAACTATAATAAAAGTTCAAGAACATGTTTAAAGACGTTTCTGTTCACAGTTTTTTGCAAAAATTTGCTCGTACGGAAATAAATTAAGTCCTGTGAGAAAATCTTAAAGACATTTCTCTGTCGATAGCTACAAGCCTTCCTGACATTCTGGCGTGCTACATACTACCTGTACCTAGCTGTGACGTCAGTTGATGAATGACTAATTAGTATCGGCTGATGACGAGTATATATATACCATCTTCCTGAAACATTGTTTGTGTGGCTACGACGTATCACCACGCTCGTTGTCCGACGAAATATTTGATAAGAGGTCGACCATCCATCCAGCAAGACCAGACTGTCAATTTGTGGTCGCGGGCAATGTGGCAGGAATTAGTGCTCTGTTTTTGGATCCATTGATTACTCCTGGTCGGATACAGACTCTATAATACATCCCATAATTGACAAGACATCACTTCAATAACTGCAATGAGTAGAGTAGTACCGTGCTAACTGAGAGATCCTAGGTTCGAATCAACCTTTGTCCGGATCTTACTTTTCAAATGAATCCAAAGAATTTTAACCAAACTGAATACTGATTGTAATTTATAAAAGGCCTTGAAACTATTCAATTTATGATAGTGATAATACAAGATTATGGTAGAGTAGCACATGCCTTGACACCAGTCCGTGTAGGACGAGGAACGTAGACTAAGTTCATGGTAGAGTAGCACAGGCCTTGACACCAGTCCGTGTAGGACGAGGAACGTAGACTAAGTTCATGGTGGAGTATACAGGCCTTGACACCAGTCCGTGTAGGACGAGGAACGTAGACTAAGTTTATGGTGGAGTAGCACAGGCCTTGACACTAGTCCGTGTAGGACGAGGAACGTAGACTAAGTTCATGGTGGAGTATACAGGCCTTGACACCAGTCCATGTAGGACGAGGGATGGAGACTAAGTTCATTATGGAGTAGCACAGGCCTTGACACCAGTCCGTGTAGGACGAGGGATGGAGACTAAGTTCGTTATGGAGTAGCACAGGCCTTGACACCAGTCCGTGTAGGACGAGGAACGTAGACTAAGTTTATGGTGGAGTATCACAGGCCTTGACACTAGTCCGTGTAGGACGAGGAACGTAGATCTAAGTTCATGGTGGAGTATACAGGCCTTGACACCAGTCCGTGTAGGACGAGGAACGTAGACTAAGTTCATTATGGAGTAGCACAGGCCTTGACACTAGTTCGTGTAGGACGAGGAACGTAGACTAAGTTCATGGTGGAGTATACAAGCCTTGACACCAGTCCGTGTAGGACGAGGAACGTAGACTAAGTTCATTATGGAGTAGCACAGGCTTTGACACTAGTCCGTGTAGGACGAGGAACGTAGACTAAGTTCATTATGGAGTATACAGGCCTTGACACCAGTCCGTGTAGGACGAGGAACGTAGACTAAGTTCATGGTGGAGTATACAGGCCTTGACACCAGTCCGTGTAGGACGAGGAACGTAGACTAAGTTCATTATGGAGTATACAGGCCTTGACACCAGTCCGTGTAGGACGAGGGATGTAGACTAAGTCAGAAACCAATGTTCACTCCAATTGTCTGAGAAGTTCGTCCAACACAAGCATTAATGACGGACGTAGTAGATAAATTGGTTGCTACTAACCGCCACAAAATTTTGCGATATCAATTTCAATCAGCGATTAAATTGAATTTATTTTCCCCCCGGCTTTTTGGCTGGGGCTCGGGAAATTATTTTGTTTTTAAAGTTGACCTTATGAATTAAAATACTGGATGATCCGGAATACCACGATGGAAAAATGTTGTATAATCTATCATTAAAACAGAGTTTTAAAAAGTACGCTTAGGAAAACAAATTTACAAATAAATTGATAGTGAAAGGTTCAAATTAGCCCAAACGAAATTAGCGTTCGCTGATACGTTAGGGTACACCGCAATTTGGTTCATCAAAATATTGTCTGAACGTAAAATAATATAAAAATAAAAAAATTCCAGATACCGGCGGCAATTCTTATTCTTATTTCAGTTTAATTAAATAATTTTCATTAGTATTATACGTCAAGATATTAATTTAATTTATAGAACTATATTATTATATCATTATATACAGTATGGTCAAGTATGATATTGCAAAAGACAATATGATACAGGCTGTACAGTATGTTACAATGTACAGCATTATACAGTTTGATACATTACGATATAATATGTACAGTATGAACGAATATGATATAGTATACACAGGATGTACAGTATAATAAAATATGATATAGTATGTACAGTATGATAAAATGTACAGTATTATAGAGTATGATACAGTGTGACCAGTACAATATAATGTAAGCTATTATACAGTATGATACAATGTACAGTATTATACACTATGTACAGTATGATCAAATTTACAGTATTATAGAATATGATACAGTATGCAAAGGATGTAAAATATAGTACAGTACGATACAGTATGAAGAATAAGTTGGGGCTGTTCGTTACAGACCTATAATAATGCCTACAGCCTAAAAGGTCAAACGTGCCAATCTCGTGTCGGACTGTATTGCTGGTGACGGGGTGTGTATCGGGGTTCGAATCCCGACCGGTTTTACTGAGGGTGATTACCCTTCTTTCTTTCCACGCGAATGTGGGCACATTTCCTCTACGTTCCTCATCCCTATCCCATTAGCGTAATTTAAGTATATGCATATCCCGGGCGGGGGTGGGAGTGGAAGCTCCCATTCCCCCAAAACAGATGTTTGGACTTCTGCCCCGAATATAGTACAATAAATTTGACAAGCTGGAGCTGAGTTTTAATGGTTCCCATTTGAGCCATAATGCCCTGTCTTGCCGACGTCCGGGCAATATTGGTGTCTGTAGAAAGCAGGTGGCATTCTACCCCCTCCCACTCTTCCCTTCTGGCCACGAGATTAAAGCAGGCAATCTATACTCGTACAAGTTGTGGACATGTGAGGCTCATGTGTGAGTGTGTGTGTGTGAGGGGGGTGAGTAGCCTCAATCTGTCAACACTGGTCAAGGGTCACTCCCTCAACGATCTTATCAGCCTTGAGGTCAACTCCCCACACGTGGGCTGGAGGATGGGTGGGATGGGCAAACCAGGGCCCCGCACCTACAGATCACAATTTTCCGCTAAATTTTTAATCTGAAAATTTTCCATCCCACATCTCTATTCATGCAATATTGCCGAGTTTTTTTTTTACCCCTGCTTGATCTATTTTTTTTAATACTGTTAAAATAATCTAATAACGACTGGCGGGGCTTCTAGCTAAATTAAATTTTACTATGATTTGTCTTTAGCGGGGAAAATATATTTGCGTGTTTTTTGTATTGTTTACTTGGTTTAAAAATTATTTAGTTGGGAGGTAGGTAAATTTATATAAAGAGTTTAATAATTGTCGCTCTTAAAGTATTTTCTCGAGTATAAAGATTGCTCTCTTTTAATCGAAGTGCTTAGAATACCAATTTGTAACAATATTTACCTTGCGCCAGGGATTTCGGAAGGTCAATTTATTTTGAGCATACATTAGCATAAATAATTTACTTCAATTTTCTCTGCCGCTGTGTTTAAAAATGAACATTAAAGAATACAGTTTTTTTTTAGTTCAAAATGCTTGCGGGAAATTATATCATTTCTGTCACTTATGGCGGGATTTTTGGTAACATTCGTTGACAATTTTCACGCTTGACCGCAGTAGCACAAGATCTCTCTAAAGTGTAGCGAGTTATATAAAACTTAGCCTGCCATGACGTCACATCTAAACAAAGATATGATGTCCCATGTTAATGTATATAAATTTTATTCAGCGAGTTTTAAAGGCATAACATTGAAACAAAACGCAGAAAATATTAAATTATACTAGAAATAGCTCTAAAATGTTGCGGAATTATATTATCTTTGTTATTTAAGTTTTTTTGTAAACGCATTTTTTTTAAATCTTTTAAAACTCAAGATTATTTAATTAATCCATTAAAATTTCCAGTAGGAATCTTTCAGTCAGGATATAAATTAAAAAAAGTCAGTGGAAGCAAATATCTATCTAGAATAGGAAACGAGGGAAAGTTTATTTTTAAATGCAAAATAATTCTGTACAGGCACAAATAGTAGAGTGAGTGTTTATACCCGTCAGTGGTAGAGGGTATGTATAATAAAATCAATTTTAATTTTCTAAGGGCCAGTCGATATAGACTTCCAATCACAGTTAAGTAAATATGTGCACGCGCAGTTAAATGAAAGCACCAATGGCAGCGAAGATATCCGTTGCTATGGAAACAAATACAAAATAAAATAACAGTTTTAAGCACGGAGCCATTTCAATATTTTCAGAGGGTATTTTTTCTGAAAATTAAAAACAAAAAAAACGGGGAACGTGTAAGCTCAGAAAGAGTTTTCTGAGAAATATCAAGTTCTCACTTTGGTAGGCTAAACTTCCCATTAGTATTCTTAATAACCTTTGCTTCACGGATCACATCTGCTTGCGCCTTGTTCTAGACAACTTTCTTAACAAGTGTTTGATTGGACGTAGTCTCATACTTTCTCATTGGTTGGCACGGTCACGTGGCTAAGGATAAGAACTGTGTAGATGCGATGGTAAGGGGGGAATGGGGGGAAAGCACAATTTTTTATGAAACCTTTTATTGCACTTTAGATTATGGTTAAAAGAGTTTTCATTTCGGGGTTCAACACACCNAAAAAGCACTTCAGAGAGCTTCCAGAGGTGTTTATTATTTAGAATTTTTTCTAGCCTTCGGCAGTTATGGTGTTATGTTACCATAAAAAAAAATTCAGATAGCTTCTGGAGGTGTTTAATATTTAGAATTGTTACTATTTTTCGGCAGTTAATGGGTTATGTTACCATAAAAAACACTTTAGATAGCTTCTAGAGCCATTTAATAATCAGAATTTGTCTTAGCCTCCGATAGTTAGGGGGTAGTGTTGCCATAAAAAACACTTCAGATAGCTTCTAGAACAGTTTTTATTTATAATTTTTTCTAGCCTCCGTCAATTGGGGGATGGGCCCACCAAACCCCCCCTGAAATTATTGGCTGGCTACGACCTTGACCCTATGTGGTTTGAGATTTAAAAAAAGTTGTTTTCCTGTAAAATGTGTGTAATGTACTTTCCTCCCTTTCCCCTGTGCTCTTCATTTCTAAGGACGCTCAAGGACTAAACGGATGAGGAAATTACGGGATACGTAGACGAGGCTTAACTTAGAATTCCACCAAAGTAGGCAACGCCATTTATATAATAGTAAGAGGGATCTGGCTGACTCGTTTAGTGTCTACGGTTCGAGTCCCGCGTGGCAGACAAGAGTGTCTGATTTATTCAGATGCCATCAAGTCCTAACGGCCCATACATGTTCACTCTCTACAGCTACACAACCTTTGTTGGGTTTTTTTTTTCAGAGCACTAAAGACTGGATAGAAGCACCGTTTACTTGGCAGTAAAAAAGTCGTGGGGAGCGGGGAGGAGCAGTTTACCTTCGACCTTAAAGAGTAGTGAAACCTCTATTGAGTCTCACTCTACCCCCCTCCCTTACCCCCCTCCCCTCCAGGCTGAACGTACAATATCGACATCTTCACGAATAAATTGGGCCGGAACGTTCTGTTTGTTCAAAGGCGTCTCTCGTCCCTGGATACGAGGGAGGAGAGGGATAGGGGTGTTTCTGTCGCAACACGTGTCTGTGCGAGAGGCTTGGAGATAGGTTAAAAAAAAAAACACGCTTAGCCATGGAAATTTTCCTTTTATCTTATACTTCGTCCCACTACAACCCCCCCCTTTTTTTTTTTCTGAGTCTTTCCATCGGGACCAGAGAAGTGTGTCAACACGTCTAACCAAGAAGAAGAAAAAAAAATCCACCGCCATCTTGTTATTTCCAGTAAAACGGAGTAAACAAGGGGAGGATATATATAAGCAACAGTTATTGATGGTATAATGGTAACGAACTACTGGCCCACGAATTGTTCACTAAACAAGCACAGGTCGGGGTTTGTAACTTTGGGTCTCTCTGTCTTGACATCCACAATAACCCCTCGCATCTTGGAAACATTTCCAAGGAAGAAGAAAACTTGGGTATGCTACCAACAGATTTTTATAACAGCCATTAAATATCATTTTAACATAGATTAGTAATTAAATAACATATATGACATAAGGATGGATGAGGCATCAGTGGTGGAGCGTGATATTTCTTTTTTGTGAGTTCAGGTCAAAGCTTTTTTTTCTTGCCATCCAAATAAAGTCATCAGGCTGATGTGCTCTTGACCGTTTAATTTAAAGTTTTTCTTGCAGTTTTAGTGAAGATAACTGAGATTTTAATAAAGAATCTACTTTTCTCATTTTAGTTAATCACTTTCACTCGTCACCTTACTTCTTGGGTCTCAACAATTACTAAAACACAGACACATAAACGAAAAAAAACCAAAATAATATACAATTTGTATCGTGTTGTGGGCCCGCTAAGACTGGCCCCATTCTCTACTGTTAAAGCTCGCAACGGAATGGTAGGGTGCATTGACCGTGAGAGACATCTCACACTGAATGTAGCTTCTCTTAAAGGGCTTCTCACAGCTGGCCCCACCTCAGCTTCTAGATTCAGTCACTTGAGCGCTGGTACAGTCCTAAAGTGACAATTGGAGTGAGGAATGAATATTCTTGACTGGAATACTATTATAATGAATCTAATAATTCACTGCGTGTAGAGAATGGTTATCCACTTAATATTCATGTTTATTCCAAAATATTTTTTTAGAATAAAAAGAAAGAAAGAAAACAAATGTATATTAAAAATGTAGGAATATGTTTGGTGGGGCTTGGCCTCTGTAACTCCTGTAAAGCATGAAAGCAAAAGAAAAAATATTATATTTCATATTAGCTACTTTATTTTGTCCAAGAGAAAAATACCTGATAATTTATAACACCATGAACTGACGACTGCTGGTATGAACCAAAGAGCATAACACCATGAACTGACGACTGCTGGTATGAACCAAAGAGCATAACACCATGAACTGATGACCGCTGGTATGAACCAAAGAGCATAACACCATGAACTGACGACCGCTGGTATGAACCAAAGAACATAACACCATGAACTGACGACCGCTGGTATGAACCAAAGAGCATAATACCATGAACTGACAACTGCTGGTATGAACCAAAGAGCATAATACCATGAACTGACGACTGCTGGTATTAACCAAAGAGCATAACACCATGAACTGACGACCGCTGGTATGAACTAAAGAGCATAACACCATGAACTGACGACCGCTGAAGTACTGGTATGTGATAACAACAAAAAAACTTTATCTTAAACGTCAACGTTAATTCACAAGTTTAAAAGTTTATCTTCGAAGTCAATCTTCAATTTTAAAATTACCCTATCACAATATACTTTTGACAAAATGGAGCGAGGTCCTGTTTTAACTCGACCATTTGGCATTTCATCGGTCTGTTTTTTCGCGATAACTGACTAATGCTAGGACTGCTATCGAAATTTAGTGGGGACATTTATAAGCATAGGCTGAACGACGTGTGTGTAGTTTTTTAATGTTTTTATTTAAATTATATGTTTTGTGCGAAAAGTGTCATTCATTTTCTTGAACAATGGTTATTCTATAAACTATTAATATAATGTACGATTGGATATAGAATTAAATTGTTTTTTGTATAACTTGATCACCAAAGAAAAATATTGATTTGAAATCTAAGGCGAAATTATAGAGAATATTTCAAGTTGAAGATCAAAAAATATGGAATAAATTATGAACATGGTATAAAACGTTTTTTGAATAGGGGATAAAAGTCTACTGTTCAGAGAATTACTTGCATAGTATATATAATGTTTAAGGTTTAAAAATTATTAAAAACCCTTTTCAATATTCTGATTTTTTTATTTTGAAACTTCATTAATAATGCATCTCGGAGAATGTTTGGATGAATGTGGACTATTACAAAGAATGAAGTAGTGTCTAAAGAGGCAAATATGGCAGTATATAAAAGTGTGTATTACATTGTTTCAGGGTTGTGAAGCGTGGGTTTGTCAGGATAAACACAAGAGCAAGGTGAATGCAGTTGGAATGAGATATCTAAGAACCGTATGTGGAAAAACTCGTATGGACAGTCAGTAATGAATGGGTGCTGAAAAAGTGTGTTTGAAAGGGAATACAATAGGTCAACGTGAAAAAGAGTCTTACGTTGGTTTGGAAATTTTGAGAGGATGAGTGTGGATCAAGTGACGAAGCAAATATATGAAGGTAGAGTGTGTGGATTAAAAGGAAGGGGTAGGCCATGTAAGACGTGGCTAAATGTTGTAGACGAATGTATGAAAAAGAGAAACATTAATAGTTTTAATAATAAAAGAACACGTATGACTCGGTGTATGAATGTTGTTGAAGTGAAGGGAGTATGCAAGGATAGGGAAGTGTGGAGAAAGTCAGTGAGGATGGATTAAGTACGGAGTTGTTGTTTTTTGAGCTGTATGCACAGTTTCTTGCCTACCCCACGAGGGAATGGCGTGATTAGGTATATATGTATGTACTAATTACAGGATTTACTATAATCATGAATACAACTTTTTTTCATTTTAATTTTTTACAAGGATATCTATATCATATATACCTTAAAACTAAGTATTTCCCAAAAGAGCTGTAGTTGTTTAACTATACACGCTAAACACGCCTTTCTTCCCAAACGTTGCATGGATCTAAATCTTTATTCCTGTCTGAATGAAAACCTCTGCAGAAAGTAAGACTAATGAAATCAGACAGGGCCCAAGTTTTAACGAGGGGCAGATCAAGTTGGGAGACTCCGTTATTAGCGTTATTGCGTTTCAGCTCGTGCGTCTGCTCAGAGGAACAAGGCTTAGGCCCCAGGATGAGAGAATCAGACGCTAGGATGTAAAAATTCGAAACGTAATAGAGTTGATCTGGAAGGGATAAAACATTTAGGGATAACTTAAAGGTTACATTTAACGAAAAATTTGAATTGACTTACCTTGTTTTGAATAAAAAAAATTTTTTTTTTAGTTAAAGCTCACATTTTAAATCAGTCCAGTATGTCAGTAAATAAAACTTTTTAAATACGTTTTATTAGCTTAGTAAGGAAATTAATCTGTATAATGTATAAGATATATAATTCCATGCGGTATGTATGCCTTATCAGGGCTCTTCCTTTCATTTCCCATTTTTCTAGAGAGCTGAAATTGAATATGGATGCTATGGAACACACCATCTTTATGAGAAAAATTAGAAACTTTAAAAATCCAAGATGGCGGATCCATTATGGCGGACGCAACATTCAAATTGTGTTAAAGCGGTGTGAAATTTGGTAAGTACGTCATGAAGCATGCCATCCTAGTGATAAAAATTTGAAAATTGATATATCCATGATGGCGGACGCAACCTACAAATTGTGTCCCAGGGAGCTGACATTTTGTATGGAGTGGGGGCTTGTAATATAATATATAAAATAAATATTAGTTGGTTAGGTAATACTCAGGAAATTCCCGAAATAAAAACTTTTGACAATACCAAAACTGAAAAAGTTTGTGTAACAATGATATAAGATTAACTTTCAAAACTGGGGCGTGCCTTCAGAAGACTCGGCTCTTAAAATGGATTATTCTATGAATTGATTAGTACAGGGAATTTTTTAAATCTTATTTTGGTCACGTTTTACCATCTATTTGAGTTATAATCTAAGTTACTTATCACAACTAATGTGTTAGGAATGAATAAAGTTGAACTTAGAGGAAATGTACCCACATTTTCGCAGAGGAATAGTATAAAATCATTTAGGAAAAACCACTCTCAGTTCACCCGACCAAGATTCAAATCTTACTTAATCTCCCCGCCATCGGCAGTCCAATCCACGCAAAGAATGTTGCAGGGGTTAAAAAATGAGCAAGAATAAAGGCGTAATACATAACACAAGCAGATCAAAATATGTAAAAATGAAACCAATTTTTTAAAACAAAACAAATTACAAAATTATATTGTAAAGAAAGTAAAGTAAACAATCAAACATAGTTTTTATCTATCGACATCACATCTCCGACAACTTATCTCAGTCAGATATAGAAGACAGACGTGAAATAACTGCCGATACTTTGTACTCACCATTATGATAGTTACAGCGTTCAGGATTTTAGTTGAACAATCGACTCACGCTTACCTGAAACAAGGGGAAATTATATTAATTACTAGTATTTGAGTCCCCAGCGTTTCCCGGCATAAATATTTTAGAGTAAAAAGGTTTAAAAAGTTCAAAAAGGCTAAAAAAGTTAATATAATACTATTTGTTTAAAGGTTTGAGAAGGGTAAGTAAAATGGTTAAAAAGTGTAAAAAAAAAAGCTTTAAAGGTTTCAAAGGGTAAAAATGGCAATAATGGAAGAAAAAAATAGTGAGGGAAAGAATTCTAAAGAGGATTCTATGCTGAAAGCCAAACTTTTGGGTTCCAAATCTACGTAAGGACGACTTTTAATCTTGATCTATATCCTTGGCTAGCTCAATCTCTCTTCTAGACGCGATTAACATACCCATTTATACAATAAATATATGTTGATCACTTTATATGTTAATTTATTGTTAGAATGTACTCCTTTTATACGTATTACTCCACAATTAACAACTTCAGTCCGTACAGACAGCCTTCTCTACGCCAGTCACCGTACACTATATCATAGTTAAATATGTGACGACAAGCAACACATATCTTGTCGCCGCCCCGGTCACTAAACGTCTTCTTCTGGTGTAACAATCCGTATCTACCTCGCGTCTTTTTCAAATTCTGGTGACATCGTCGATTGCACCAGAGTGGACTGACAATCTCGACCTATCACATGAGAGTAGTTTGAATCCTGGCTTCCTGGTTGGCTGGACAATGCAACCGCTGTGTGCTAAGGAAACGGTGTATGTCTCTTAGATTAGAATGAAAGCTCAGTGCTAGCTAGATCAGCTCTTTCCGTTTTTGGTTCCATCGTCCAACGCACCCAGTAAGCACATTTAAAATAAAATAAATGTACTGACTTCCAAACTGCCTGAAGAGCTTAAATATTCTAAAATGTAAATTAATAGCTATTTTTTAAATAAAGAGAACTCCCGAATTTAAATATAAAAATGCAAATAAAATATAAAACTGCAGTCACATACTTCCTTTTCGAAACAACATAGGGGTTTACAAGTTGGGACATTACAAAGGACAAAAAAAAAAGGCAGACTGGCAAAAACTTCAAAAATGGTAATATGGGTTTTAAAAATATGTAAAATCTAGTCGAAATTTTTTAATTCCGTCTTCCAGGTGTAGATGTTGGTGCACAGAAGTTACCATAACCCACAACTGTATGAAGTGGGGGACTAAATTTATCACGTGGTATCGACATATATTTATTTTTTCTGTTTTTTAATTAATTTAAAAAATAATTAAATTTAAAAATTCCTGCTTAGAGGTGCAAATTTCCGCGTGTAGAGGTTACTAATTTTTAAATTTTCAACCCTCTGCGTGCTGTAGATATCCCGCAATGTTCATCATAGACAAGTTTTACATTGCATTGATATAAAAGAGATTAAAAGAGATTTTTAAATATTCTTTTGATTCTAGCAAATATCTATCCCCTTTTAGGACCTCTAAGTAGAGGTAGCCGTTGTTCAAAACAATGTCATAGTTCTAAATAGTCCTTGGTTTATATCCCACCCACCTCTAGTGTGAAAAGACGTAGCCTAACCAGTTTTATGAAGACAATATGCGAGTTAATTAACAGACCCAAGGCGATGATGAGAAGGCATTAAGTAGCCTTCTGTGGACTTACACGCTGACAAAACGTCCCACAGAGGATTACAGGGGAACAATGCGTGTCTCTTGTTGACCAATCAGGATTAGAGGTCTCCGGGATTACTCGGTCAGGAGCCTGCCATTGGCGGCGTGGGTTGTAATCCTGGCTTACTCGTATCGCTAACAGCAGAAGCTAGCGTATCAGAGTCC
>CABFWB010007284.1:2031-23445 GCA_902151455.1 Timema bartmani | reverse complement strand
TGCCAAACCCTTCCTTCACCTCTGACAAGACGTGTATTAATCACAACTTGTGAATGTGAGGAATACCAGGCCTCCACCGTGGTTCGGATCCCACGTTAATCTGTAGGTTCTCCATTTCATCTCACAATCCCTCTACCATTACACATTAGCTTAAGTGTGTACAACCCGAACGGGTAGTAAGACGTGGTGCTAATAATAATAATAATAATAATAATAATAATAATAATAATACTTGTCAATAGTAGAAAAACTAATAGTATGAGTTAGATCAGTGTTTCCCAAATTTATCCAATAGTGTAACCCTTTCGAGGCCATGCCTTAATCAATGTACTCCTCCCAGATCTTCATAAATATATACTTGTTATCTTGTACAAATAAACTGTTGTTCCAAATTTTAGTAAATATTTACTGTTAAGCTAAACAAAGACATGCCAGATCGAAAGAATGTCCACGACATAAACTTAAAGTCCTAGTTAGCTCGTTTATCGGACTTGTTGCTATTAATAAAACACTGTGTTACGTCATGCCCTAACATCCTTCACATACCCCAGGGGGTATGCGCACCACATTTTGGCAAACGCTGACTTAGATCCATTCATATTCGGTGTTGTATGGATTCTATTAACACAGGGCTCCCTATGTCATAAAAATAGTTTTAGGGCTCTATAAATAGGTCTTCAGCTTTATATTGTAACAAAAATAACACCACGTCTGAACTGTTGTTGGACTTGACTACAGTCCAATTTTCATAGGAAAAACCTTTTAGAATATGCCAAAATGATTTTTTACAGTCAACATCTATAACATTTTACAATATTATTAGTGTTATTTTATAGATATTGATAATATATACCAAAATTAATAGCTACATATCACATTAATTTACGTATGAAAGCATACAAATAGATCTGATAATTTGTCTGGCTTCCTACGAAAATTGAACTCTACGTACCGTGTGATTTGAACAAGCAAGAAAGTTGACATTAAACCACATCCTTTCGTTCAAGGTGGCAGTCCCCTTTTTTATCTGAAACTAAATATGATAAGTCTAAAAGCTTTTCAAGAAAGTGACGTCAAACATGTCTTCCCCTGTATTGTTGATTAGTAAAGCTATTTAAACACTTTTGTCAATAATCCGCGCTTCTCTTTCTTACGTTGGGGGAGCTATCATAAAGGTAAGCCAAACAATAATTACGATATATTCTACGTATTGGTTATAATTAAATTAAAGTAGACTTCAAGTCCAAAACGCCTTAGCTCAGTTGGTAGCGTGTCTTCCNGCTGAACTGAGGGTTCCGGCTTAGAATCCCGGCATGGCAAAAAAAACTATTTATGAATTTGGGGTCTTGCCTTTAGTTTTGCCTTCTCCCTCTCTCATAAATCTACTCAATAATCTCTTCAGCTATAAATGCCTCGTTTGTATGTACAGATACTCTCGTTCTCTGTTATACAACCGGAGACGTATACAGGTAGGAATACACAAGTAAAATTTATAAGGATAGAACATAATGCAAAAAAATTTAGTATCAATTGTGAGTTTAGTTTATTAATTATTAAAGATGCTATCAGTTACACAAACATATGATGTAGTACTTTGATTATATCCTCCATTAGAACATTGAGGAGTGATCAGTTCCCTGGGGACAACTTTAAGCATTTAAACAATAATACACCGTGAAAATAGAAAGTTGGTTAACAGGAGCTACTCCTTAAACTCTAAAAAGATCCAAGGCTACAACGTTTGGTTCCTAGAAGTTACGGTTGGGATCTCCTTAAAGAAGTACTTTAGCTCTGTGCACAATTAAAGAAAACTCTACAGCTACAGATAATTAATATAATTCAAGTCAAGAGAAGACGACTTAACTATCAGCTATAAGATATGCATTAGTTGACTTCCACAAGAATTGGGAAAGAGTAAAGCTATACCAACTAAAATACTTGATCAAAACTCATTACAAGTAAGCCTTCATTTAAGGAGTTAAGGAGTTAGCCAATAACTGTGCTTCAAAGCTCTAGCTTCTACTAGTAGGAGCTATTAGTAACAAATTCCAAACTTAGGGAAGTTAGCATTCATGGGCCCGGTAGCAGCCGACCCTCGCCTTCACGAGCAGGTCTATCAGCAGCCCTTCTGCAACAACAGGCAAAGCATCATGCGAGACAGTACTGTATTCTTTAGTAACCGCGAGAAGCGCATAACTTTGAACCCTCTGTAGGATGATCCTGCTGCTGGTGACCTCCATACGATGTTGCCAGACCACGCAGCCATACGTGAGCATCGACTCTACCAGGGCCTTGTACATCTTCGGTAGATTCGGGAAGTCCAATCCTCAGGAAGTTCTTGAAACTCTGATGAGTCTCACGAATAAAGCCTTGGTCACTCCTTCCACCATTTTGAAATGATCATTGAATAACAAGCCCTCATCCAACATCACAGCAAGATACCTTTGAACCCTTACATATACGATAGGCACCCATACGAACTGTTGGATGCCTCATCGCCAAGTGCTTCCCCCTGAGGAAGGTCATCTTCGTCTTGTCCCTCGAAAAAGTGAGCCAAACCTCCAGACCTCAGGCGATCACCATCTCCATAAAATGCCCAGCCTTGGCTTCCAAATCAATCCTGGTGTTGCCCTTGACGAGTAGAAGACCATCATATGCATAGGCATAACAACTCACACCATCTCTGAAATCCAATTTCAAGAAATCATCAAAAAGGAGAAGCCACAAGGCTGGACCCAGCCCTGACCCCTGAGGGCAGCCCTGTCTCAAGACCTTCACAGACTCCGTCTGTTCCAAAAATAGCCCAGTCATCCTGTTCCTAAAATAATCCTTGATTACCTCATACATGTTCCGTGGGCATCCGGTCCTTCTCAACTTCTATAGGATCCCAGGCCACCAAGCGCTGTCGAAGGTGCCGAGATGTGCAGGTAGATGGCCAGCACGTATCGGCAGTCACTCTCAGAGACGTCACGAAGGACCCTCTCCAGAGCATCCATTGTTCATCTTCCCAGTCGAAACCCATACTGCCGATCATCAAGCACATGATTTACCTGAATGTAGCCCCGAAGCCTTGACTCTTACAGCTTCTCCATGAATGTAGGGCAGCGACAAGCATCAGTTCTTTGTTGACGACTTGGTCAAACGCGTGAGGGTATGGGAGAGGGCCAGCTTCTTATCGCTCCAACCGACCGCTGCTCCATTGGTGTACCGGAAAGCACAGTACACATTGTGTTAGTAAAATGTAGTTTATTTATTTAAATAAGCTTGAATATATATAAGAGCTAGAGCCTAGTCCGTTACAGAAATATTGTAAAAAACATAGAAATACATCAATCAGGTTGTAATTGAAGCTAGCAGCTGAAAGTATACCAAAGAGAAAAACGACTCAAAAACAAACAAAATAAAACTTTTTTAAAAACTGTGGGTAATGATAATATGAATATTAAAGTTAGAGAGGCAATTTGATAACAAACTTCTTTGATCGAAACTAAAGAATCATTGAGTTCCCCCAAACAAGAAGCTTTAACTCAATTTTTACTTTCACTCGACCCTTCAAAAAGAGAAAGTACTGTGATCGTAAAAAAGATTGAATTCAAGATTTTGATAAATGTCGACGTTACATGACCCCCTTAAACCAAAAAAAAGTTGTTTTCGCAATGCTGTCTGTCTGTACCTTTGGCAAGAGCCAAAACTAATTTACCGATAGGGCTAAAACTTGGTATAAGGTCCCCCCGAGGGGTTTTTGGAATTAAATATCCAACCCTAAATTTAGGGGTAGCTTAATAAAGGGATAAAAGATAAAAAATCGATTTTCTCAAAATTCGCTATAACGATTTTAATTAAATCTTATATCTAAACACTGTTTATAAATATAAACAAGATGGCAATTCTCATTTTCTCATGAAAATTAATTTCAGGGTACTTTACATAAGATAAATTTTCAAATTTTCAAAATTTCTCCTCAACCATTTGAGATCAGAATTAATTTATCATTATAAAGTTGTAGTACTATTAAAGATAAAAATCTTTTATTTGAAACATATTTTTATAAAACCAATAATTTCTGAACTATAAGCAAATAATATATATACTTTTTAATTCAGGTTTTTGAAAATGAATTTGATTCTTATGCTCTTTGGTGGACAAAGAAGTTTCTCTTTTCTCAATTTTTCTGTAGCAGTGCTTCTAGTTACTAACGCCACAGAGTAAGTAACAGTGTATATTATTTCATTTATGATCTTTTGTGTTGTGTTTCTACAGCAATGTATTATAAGTAAAAAGGTATTATTTTGTTTCACAAATCTTAAGAGTTTTTAGTAAATGAGTATTTTAAGATAAAAGTGAGAGAAAGTCAGTGCGGTGCACTGTAACATTTTTTTTTTATAAGAGTTACTAAACGGTATTTTAACACAGACTAGTGATTAAATGACCTCCATAACTTAAGCGTGGATAAAATCATCTAGGCCTATAAGCTGATTTTGGTGTGGTTAATAAAGTTACTAAAACCATTTTAATATATTCATACTTCAAGTCATGCAATCAGCATCTTTCTTTTGATAGATATTATCAATACTTATACAATATAACAAATGTAGTAAAATGTCATCAATGTTGACCGCAATTGAATAAGTTTCCATTTTTAAAACGGTTTTTCAACCGGTCATGTGTCAGCATAAACTAATATGTACTTTTTTTTATCTCTTTAATTACTCTCTTTAAATAGATGCATTAGTGACTGATTTAAAAATTAAAAATAGTATTATGTAACAGCAACAAAAACATGATCCTCGACTTCGGCTTCAACCTAGCTTTGCATGTTTTAGACTTCGCTTCGCACACTCCTAATAATAATAATAATAATAATAATAATAATAATTAGTATACGTATTTTAATCATTAATATGTTATGATTTGTCACATTCCTTGGTACATATCCACGATGATAAAAACATGTTTATACGAAACTACCTTAAATATAAAATAAATATGTGTAGGCTTCATGTTTTGAAACTCTTCTGTAAAAGATCAATATAAATAAATGGTTCAAATATAATAATATACTGTTCCCCACAAACAAATTATTTTTACATTTTTTTCAGCATCGCATCTTACTAGCCGTTCGGATTAAACGCCGATGCACTAATTACGCTAATGGTTTTAAGGATTAGGAAGGTCATATTTAGATGAAGTGTATCCGAATTTGCCTGGGGGAGAGTGAAAAACCATTTAGGAAAAACCACCTTCAGTACACCCGACTGGGATTTGAACCCCAATCTCCCCGTCAGCAGCAGGCCAGTCTAACACGAGAGTGACACCTTAGACTCAGGGGTTGGAAACCTTTTTTTTGGGCCACGATCGACTTTTACATTTATCAAAGGTCCCGCGATCACCCTTTATAGAAAAAAAACATTAAATAAATTAAATGAACGCTCTGAAGGGCAGAAGTCTTTCCTTGACTGATTACACTATGATCCTATTTTATATGCTGTACCATAGTGGAATAATGCAAGGTAGCAGTCTTTCCTTGACTGATTACACTTATGACCCTATTTTATAAGCTGTACCATAGTGGAATAATGCAAGGTAGCAGTCTTTCCTTGACTGATTACACTATGACCCTGTTTTATAAGCTGTACCATAGGGGAATAATGCGAGGTAAACTTGCCTTTTCGTGACGATGTAGTTTTCTTACGCGATCGACTGAAAATTGGTGCGAGCTCGACCTGTTGCTGACCGACCCTTGAATTAGACCATTCAGTCATTTAAGCCGGCATACAGCTGGAAGGTGTGTGAAGTAGTTGGCGCCATACTCCCAACCTGTTTTCATTTCTCCATGTGTATAAACAAGGTCTTGAAGTAGATACAAAGGTGACTCTTTCCTTATCTATTCAAAATAAACACCTGGTTAAACACCTTTGTGAAGAGCATAATATTTTACTAACAGAGTGTCATCAATAACAGTGTAAATTAGTGGCGCTAGAATATATCACTAAACACAATATATATAAACTTTATTGGTGAAGCTCATAAAAAGGTAAGATTAATAATTACACTTTAATATAGGCCTATACTAGCACTGCATATTACTATCCATTCGGATTGTACGCATTTGTACCAATTACGCTAGTGTGTTTGGGATGAGGAAGGTTTAATTTAGAGTAAGTGCACTGGGATTTGCGTGGAGGGAGATTTATAAGCCATTTTACATCAAGCCACAACACAGTGTTCTAGGAGATGAGTGGGTAGAGGGGAGGGCGTAGAGGATGAAAAGCTGTTAGCGAAATACTTAAGCTAAACCTTAATTTTTTTTATTGATGTTGTACTGATGATAAATCCAAACAAATAGTGGTAGTTAGAGATGAACATTTTTCGGTAAAATTTTCCTATCATTTTATCATAGGGGAAGAATATGTATTTGTAAAAACATTTATTGTAATATTGAAGTATTAGCTAACAGTTCACCCACTCATCGAATTCTAACGCGTTACTCTTGCAATAAGCTTTGCTGCCGATGACTGGCTATCGGGGTTCAAATCCCAGTCGGGTTTACTAATGGTAATTTATCTTAAATGTTTTCCCGCTATCTTTTTCTCTTCGCAAATTTGGCTACACCACCTATAAAGTCAACCATCCTAGTCCTTGGCAAATTAGTGTAATTAATGCATAAGCATATAATGCGAATGGGTAGTAAGACGCGGTGAGAGAAAAAAAGAAGAGCATACCTGCTCTACAACAGACCCGACATTGGTGAAACATTCAACCACGAAGCGTCATAGTAATTGCGTGAGGATGCTAAGAAAACCGAAATCGTTCTTTTTGCTTTCAATTGACAATGCTTTTGGTGATAACGTTAAAAAAAAAAAAGAGTTCCCACACAAATTTAGTAGCATTTCCCAACAATAATTTACTCTGGATCTTGTTCGTGCACCATAAATGATTCATACAAACGACTTTTTTCCTCTGGCATTTGGTAATATTTATGTACAGCCATTCAGAGAAAACATGATACAACTTTTATTAGAATTAAAATTATTAGCTATATTGCTCCCATTTATATTTCTCCCATTTATATTTCAATCAGACTGTAAATAAAACATTACTGGCGAAATCAAGAAAATACTTTACAGTATTTACATATGAAGTGAGAGTCCGGACACTTGAAAGTAAATTTAGTTCTAAAAGATTATTTTCTTCGTGTTTTGTCGGGATGAATGTACATGTTGTTTGCCTTCTCAACCACAGCTTCCTGTCTTGAGCAGACATGGACTCCGTCATAGGTACGTAAGTAGCACGTGGGGCGTTTAGCTCCAATTTGACCTTTGACCCCGTTTAATTTGATTTCTGCCTTATTTGATTTTTTGTCCCATTTGATTGTTTATGTGTGTTCATTTGATTTTATGTGTGCCCCATTAGTTTTTAATGTGTGCCCCATTTGATTGTATGTGTGTATCATTGTTTTTTAATGTGTGTCCTTGGGGGAAGGATTTTGTGTGGGGTTTTTGTTTATTTATTGGTGTGGGAGTTTTAATTTTTTATTTATTGTTGGGGAGAGCGTGCAGTCTCGGTCGTCCAGCATGAGTCCCACGACGGTCGAGTTTGAGAACGAGTGCAGGAGCCTCCCTCCTTACATACTTCTCTATTTGTGCCATCGCACATTCGGAACTAAGATACAGCTTTACCTTGTTCGACCACCAGACCTCATTTCACTTCTACCCCTCCCTCCTACCCTCCTCTTGAGATCTGTGTGTCATATACCCCCGGGGGATAAAACGTGTCGTAGCCTATTAGCGCTTTTATAGGGTATCGTTGAACCCTAAAGAAGAGGCGTTCATCCTAAGTGTTTATTTCAGTCATAAATGTTGAAAGCGGATAGCAATGACCCTATTGGGGAGTCATTAACCACTACGCCCTGACTTAATAGTGTCCACTTTTGTAACTATTACTCAATGGAAAGTCCGCTGACACATTGGGTATGGAGGTCGCTACCCTCCATGGTATAATCGGTTTTGGAACGACCTTTTATGGCCTCGGCTCAGGTGTGGTTTCTAACGCTCATTCAAGGGCCGATTTATCGCAAACAATCCCTATTAAAAAAGGATGCTGTATTTCTACGGTCGGCATGTACGGTTGTAGATATTCTGCCTACTAACATTGATCCCAACCTTGATATCTTTGTCTGGGGTATCTTGCACAGATGAAATTAAAATTGAATTAAAATGTTTTATAGCAACGGTCTAAAGAGGCAGGTACTAGAGTAATTAGTGTTTGTTAGTCATTTGAGAGTGAGATTAGGATGTACCATCATTTGTGTGGGAGGGAAACGGTAAAAACTCTACGAACATTAATGTATTAGTAATTAGCATTTGCTCAAATAAATTTATTTATTTTGTTGACAAAGGAAGAACTACCAGCCCTAGTAGGAATTTGAAAACCGACCTCCCTCCATCAGCGGGTGAGCTTGAAATTAAGACCGTGTGGCCACTGGTGCAAGATATCATTCTTCCCAGTCTCCATCCACGCTAGTGTTTCCTGGCCGAGTATTAACAGCAGTGTGTATGACCAGGTTATATGTGTACCAGCATTTGCGTGGGAGCGAAAGGTAAAAGCTACAAGCATAGTTGTATTTATAAAGTAATTAGCGTTTTTTCGAAATAAACGTAATTATTTTGTTGACAAAGGGAGAACTACCAACCCCAGTAGGAATTTGAACCCCTACTTTCCTCCTTCAGTGGGTGAGCTTGAAATTTAGACAGCTTGCCCACTGGTGCAAGATATAATTCTTCTTACACTCCAGCCACACAAAAATATTTCCTACCCAAGTATTTAAGGTAGTGTGTGTTACTATGTGAGATGTGTACCAGCATTTGCGCGGGAGCGAGGTTGGGAAATACAATAAACACGAAAACCACTGTTTGATTCCAGCCTTTTGGGTAAGGCTTCTGTTTGAAGTAATGTAACAAAGTGATCAAAGTAAATGAGAATGTGTACCAGCATTTGTGTGGGAGAAAGGATGGAAAAAACAAACACGACCACCGCTGCCTGATTCCTACCACATAGGTAAGGGTTCTGTTTTAAGTCAGGTGACAAGGCAATTAAAGTAAATGATGATGTGTACCAGCATTTGCGTGGGAACAAGAATGGATAAAAAACAAACACGGCCACAGTGGGTGGATAGTGGTCCTTAATAGAATATTGTGCCTTTATCTACCAGGGGAGGGGGAACACACCATTGACCATCAGACCAAGGGTGACATTAGAAGGGACATTAAAAGCTTGAAAATCAATATATACACTGGCGAACCTGTGCCATTCGAGTTGAGAAAATTGTCCGTAATACTTCATTTTAAACGCTGTTCAACATGAACTATCCCCACCAAAAATACTACATCAATCAGGCAAGAACAGAAATATCTTCGATCTACCACGGTGTTCCCTATCAACGCGAGCATGGAATAGAAAGTTTTTTTGGCAGCCTATTCAAGAGCGTTGTACAATGGCTGAGAAGTGGTACTAAAGCCATTGGAAAACAGGCTCTTCATACGGGTATCAATGTGCTCTCCGACGTCACTAACTAGCGTCGTCCTTTCAAAGAGGCCCTACGCTAGGGTTTCGGTGAAGCTGGAAAAAAGCTGAAATGCAAGAAGAAGATCGACACATTGATGGCCAGCTCAGGCTATAAAGGGCGTCATAAGAAGCACCGACGTCAGTCTTCTGTCATTGCCCGATGTAAAATGGTCACCAAGAAGAAGAAAAAAGCTGTAGATATTTTCAGTTGAAATGTCTTTACTACACTCATAGTTCTGCGAGTGTGCCAGCAGTGAACTCAATCTCTTTTCCGCCCCACCCACGCAAACCAGTCTTGAAAGTGGACAATGGATCCAGTAAAAACCTGTCTCTTCCCTCACCAAAGATTCACCCATCTAACTTAGAGTTACCAGTCAAGGCGAGTTCTATATCGATCATTCACAGATATGCTCTATCTCAGGGCGGCTATCATGAAACCCGACGATGGCACTTTCACTAAGGTGGATCAAATCGCTCCCGTCAACAACTGGTTGCATTCACTATTCACACAGGTGGATGTGTTTTTAAACCTAAAACAAGTCTTACCGCCCAGCAACACGTATGCTTATAGATCGTACATTGAGACTTTGCTCAATTTCAACAGTGAATACAAAAGAACACCTTGACTTGTGGTCTGTGGTACGCCAACGACCAATGGGATATGTGGTCAACACTCGTGGCATGGTATTGCAACAATTTGATCGACACACTCGTCGTGGATGTATGCAACACGCTAACAGAAACAATGTATGCGTTTGACCTCGAACAGATTACGGTGGAAGCATACATCAGACACCTGGATCTTAACAGTGCTACATACTATACACGTTAAGTTGTCGGTTTGGACTATTACATGTTGGATTGTGAACTAAAAACCATTTCTAATTTCTAAAAGACACTGTAGCGACTGTATAAAAACGTATGAACGAATATAGGCGTCATTCTTGTAAAAATGTATAATAAATATTATGTATGTTTGTAAAACCTTTGATGTATAGTAAATATATGTTTGTAATATCGTGTTTTATTCACGCAAAACCTTTGTGTCCCTTGCCTTGTCTTAGCACGTAGGGTTATCAGATATGAGTCTCAACTTGTCGAGCTACCAAACTGACACCTGTCATTAACAGGATCAATGACTTCTTCTCTTGTACTAGCTTATGGTTTCAAGCTCATGATCTATTCCTGTCATGAACTGTCTTGTCGAACCGCCAAACTGGCGCCAGTGTTGCAATGACGTCACCGGTAAAAACCATTACGTAATAAATGGGGAGGATTGCGAATTGTCTCGACTTGTCTTGTCGAACTGACATACTGGCGCCAAGTATGATTAATTGGGGAAAACCCATTGCGACATCATTGAAGGTCGTGATTTATTCCTGTCTTGACTTGATTTGTCGAGCCACCAAAGTGGTGCCAGGTACGAGTCATCAGGGAAAATCCATTGTCGGGAGAGGATTGCGACAGGGAGGCCGGGCCAGTAGTTCACACTACTGTTAGACAGCTGTCAAGAGAGGATGCTCCTGCACGCTTCCACCCTCACAGGCAGAATTGGTGACTTTTTTGGGACGTCGTGGGAGGAGTGTCCGAAGCTAAGGACTGCATGCTACCCTACCAATAAATAAAAAACTGCCACAAATAAACTCCCACGCCAGTCCCAATCCTACCGACATTTTATCCAATGGGGTACACATAAAAACCAATTTTACAAGTCTTTACTAGTGTGTTTACAAAATGTATTTCGATCTAAAGATGTTACTTGATATATTAATTTGAATTATTATTTTATATGTGACTACATTATATAAGTATTTAATGTGACTATATATAATGTTATAATATTATTATATGTTATATATACATAAAATATTATAATATTATATGGTACATGGAACACTATTTGTTCTGGACTGCCTGCTAATAACAGTATGATCGGGGTTCGAATCCCAGTTGGTTCTAATTAATGTATTTTTTCTAAATTATTTACCCCTCTCCTTCCACGCAAAGGCGGGTAAATTACCTCTAAAATGTTTCCATCCTAATTCCTATCCAATTAGAATAATTTATAATATATAAGTATAACATGAACAGTGTATAACACGCGGGGAAAATAAATTGTATCTAACAAATATATAATAAAGTTTATAATTTCAGGGTCACAATGCGCCTGTGGATATGTTTTATGGCGGTATCTTCAATAATCACGGTAGCCAAAGCTCAGGGTGAGTACCGTTTTCCCTCGAAATCCTTTTTATTTTTCTATTGCAGCAAACTAGCAAGTTTTGTTTCGGTGATACTCTTTTGAAGAATATTGGTTCACGAAGTAGGATATAACCTGAAAACTGGTCCTGAGAGCCTTATCGTGATATTTAAAATCATAGAGAGATGGTCGAATACACCATGAATGATGATTTCAGTAAGATTGCATCATAATGTATCCTCCGTCTACCCTGTAAGGTAGAAAGTTTACCTTGCTTGGTTCCACTATGGTCTAGTTTATAAGATATACCCACAATGTTACTCGTAAAAATAAGATTACTGCCTTTCAGGTTAAACTGAGTTTAAATTTCCGCCGTCAGGTAGAGTGGTGTGCTACTTCGCCAGCTGGTCCCTCACCCGGACTGGAGATAGCCAGTACAGGATTGAGGATATTGACCCATATCTCTGCACGCACGTCATCTACGCCTTTGCTAACCTTGCAAGCGATGGTACCATTCAAGTCAGTGATCCTTCAACGGATTCTTCCACAGGATTAGGTATCTGTCGATATCTTTTTCTTAATATCTATAAACTTATTGGATTTTAAGATTTAGTTGAAAGCGTTCTTTACTAGTGTATTTTGTTTCGCACTAATGATCCTCAATAACAAATGTATTCTCACTATATTGGGCAGAAGTCCCTACTTTCAACCAATAAAATAATTAGGACACTTAATGTACTTCTACGTTGGAGTCAAAGGGATAATGGGATTCTTTCTGGAGAGGCGTATTATACGAGCGTTGCCATAGAAACGGAATGAAATGTTACACGTCACGAATTATCTATATTGGTGAGATTCCCTTCAACGTAAGCTATCTGCTGCCAGACATTTATAAGAAAAAAATCTATTATATATATAAATTATTTATACAAGCAGGATCGGTATGACAAAATTTGACAGGATGAGAAATGAGAGAGTAAGAGGAATAGTAAAGGAAGAGCCAGTCCAGGACAGGATAGAGAAGACACGACTAAGGTGGTATGGTGAGAAGAATGGAGAGGGAGAGAATGACCAGGAGGAGGTTGGATAGGAGGGAGAGGAAGACCAGGAGACAGGTGTTTGAAGGGAGTAAGGAGGAGTGTGGAGGAGAGAGGAGAAGACTGGGCCAAAGTGGTGGGAGAGAGGTAGAGAGAGGAAAGGAGGTGGAGGGAGAGGCTAATGTTCCAAACAGACCCAGCCAGTGGCTGGAAGCTGTTCATGATGATGAATGAATATATATATATATATACAACACATGCTAGATATTTTTAAAACTGTTTATTTGTATATTCGCTTTAGTTTGATAATTTACGAGAAATGTAGTGCACTGATATAAAAAGTACCGGCTCCGGTCTAAAAACAACTGAGATTATACTCAGTTCTAACCGCTTTATAATTGAGGTCAGCGCGGCCGGAGTGGGAAGTGGAAGTTCGTCACATGCTTGACCAATCCGTGAAGGGTAGTTGTCATAGCAACCGATGCACGTTGCCAGATTTCTTGACAGTCACTGAGTATGCTTGCTCAGTGGTAACGAGCAAACTCCCGCTGTGTGGAAACTATGCTCCCCAGCTTACCCACCACGCGGATCCTAAAGCAATTTAAATCGCAGTTACGGCTAAAGAGTTCGTTATGCTGACCCCATGACACCCTCTATCCACATAAGTTTGCACTATCTTCGCCAACAGATGACGGTTCCTCTGTCTGCACAGCTCAGCTGCGGGCTAATGCCAGGGATATATATATATAAAAAATTTGATTAACACTTATTCAAATTTTAAACAGTGATAAATGATACAGATAACAGAAAGTTAGCAAATGAGAGGAGAAGAACGAAAGCGAATAAGGTAAGAAGAATGGGGAAAGGAAAGAGGAAGATAGAGGCATTTTACTAAACTGAGCTGTCATAGTTGATGACGAGGATAACGATACAGTCCTAATATAAATTTAAAACAACCGATAAAAATAGTTATCACTTAGAATCAACTATTAAAATTAAATTTGTACTTCGATCTATTTAAATGATCATTAAATATATATTATAATAATTAGTGCGTTAAGCTAATTTGACTCCAGTTCTATGAGCTATGATTGCCGACGGAGATAAGTGACCACCACGGGCGACTAACTCCCTGTCAAATTTCCAGACGGCTACAACCGTTTGAACCGGCTGAAGCAACAGAACCCGAACCTCAAGACGCTGATTGCCGTCGGGGGTGGTAGCGCTGGGTCTGCCATCTTCTCACAGGTGTTCAACAACGCGGCGTTGAGGGCAGCGTTCGTGGACAGCGCCACAAAATTCGTGCAGCAGAACGGTTTCAACGGACTAGACGTAGATTGGGAGTTCCCCGGTGACGGGACGGGTTCCCAAACGTCGGACAAGGTGGGTGCCCATTTATAGACTTTCATATCGACATGGATGAGATTTGGGTGTTCAAAATGGTAAGAGAGCTCGGCGTGTGGAGAGAAAAACATTCCAGTCTCTAAAGAGATAACCGTTGAATGTATGGGTGCTATTAATACAGGGTTGCCGATGCCATAAATCAATGTCTAAACAAAAAGTCCTGCGATGTAGTTTTTTTAGTTAGCACCACGTCTTACTACCCATTCGGGCTATACGCTTATATGTTAATTACGCTAATAATTTTAGGGATGATGAATGTTATATTTTTAGGAAATGTAACCACATTTGCGTGGAGAAAGGGAGTGGGAAACAATTTTGAAAAAACCACCCTCAGTACACTCGACCAAGAGTCTAACCTCGATGTCCTCGTCATCGGCAGTCTAGTCTACTGTGAGAGAAGCACTTTAGATCATGCAACCATCGAAGCGGGCTCTTGAACTGTAGATCTGCACCAAGATCACAAAACCTCTGAAGTGTTGCTGAACTTAACTAGGAACTCTTTGCTTTAGACAAGCAAGAAAGTTGATTTTGACTTTATTTTTTTCTCTTGGGTATGATCACTAGTTTGAATAATTGTTATATCATTGTATAGTAACTTATCTTCTTCTCGTAGGTAGCTTTCGCTGACACCCTGGTGGCTCTTCGCAACAGTTTCAACCCTCTAGGGTTAATTCTAACCGTAGCTTGCCCATCACCCTCGTACTACATCAGGGTGTCATACGATATCACCAGAATCGCCCAGTGAGTATGCCTATATAGCTGCATCAATATTAAGGTAATGGAATCGATTGGGCTAAGTATATTATTTTAAATCTCACGGTGGCATTTGATAACCATGGCGTTCTTTATGGATAGATTATTAACTGACAGCATGATGAACTAAAGAGCGCTATTGCCGTCTTTGTAGCTTGTGTTTTATTTGGAGAAAACCAAACACTTGGCAACTACTTATAGGTCCTTTTAACACTCGGAGACAAGTTTCGGACACTTGATTTCCAACAGACCGGGTAGAATTTCATTATTATTTAAATTTATTCGAGCGATGAGGAAATATTGTTTCTACTGCTTCTAAACAGAAGATGGAGTGAGATAAGGGGGAAAACGTTTCCAAGCACACATCCTCTGCTGCGTTATCGGCTGGAGAAAGGCTGGTTCTACACAATACTTAACAATTTGAGGCGTCCCAATTAACAGGATGACTTTCCACTTCACTTATATAATCTTCTGTATTAATTAAATCTAATATCATGAATAGAAATATAAAAACAGCAGGGTGATAATCTTTAAATTAACAACTGATTGCATGCTTGTAGCCGACAGAATTACAAACAGTTTGAAACTTGTGTTCCAAAGGACCTTAAAGCTTGTTGAGTATAACTAACAAGAGAACATCACTCCCAACTAATTTAATATACTACTGATAACTCCTTTGTGATGCGAATGATGGAATACATTTTATTTCCATAGATTTATTACATGAAGATATTTATGTCTCATCACTTTTGTGTGTGTGTTCTAAAGGAACGTTGATTTCATCAATCTGATGACTTACGATTTCCACAACGGGTATCAGTCAACCACTGGGCTGAACGCACCTCTGTACGTGAGACAGACAGATCCTGATAAGGAACTCAACGTGGTACGTTTGTATAAACATCTAACAAGGACGAGATTCATCCAGCGAGAAGACCTCATGCTTTGGGAAATATTGTTAGGCCACAATGCTTCAAGACATGCCTAAGCCACCACTGAAATACTTTCTTAATTCGAACCCCAGTGGGATAAAAATTTATTTTCCTCTGGTATGGAGGAGTGGGAATTCACTAAACTAAAAGTGTGGTCCCAGGTGATAATGAGCCTTAGCTCTAAATAAGAATCTAAAAAATGACATCGCCAATGAATGTCTAAAAATGGAACCCAAGAACGGGAACTCGATAGATTTATGCCGTCAATGATTGCAAATTCTATTAAACTCTACTAGAGGTACTCTAAAAAGTTTTGTTTTGCTAAGCTATAGAAATTTATTACCTTTGCTGGTGCTATTTTCCAACACCTATTTGAATTATATCTGCTTCAGTGGGAACGCGGTCTAAGCGCCAAGCTCGTATAGTCTAGCTTGCATGTGATGGAGATTTAGGAGTTCAAATCGCGGCTGGAATGACTAAAAAGATTCTCCGCTTTCCCTCCGCACAAGTGCCGGTACATTTAATCCAAATTTTGACTTAATAATCCCTGTCCCTTTCAGTGTAGTTAAATACAGATGACACGGAAAGGCAATAATACGTGATGCAAAAATTAATAAATTGGGATGTGTTTTTGAAATTATCTGAATCCTAACCAATAATGGATTTGAATTTTTAATTAATAGTATTCATGATATTAAGAGGGGCTGCCTAGGTAGCTGAAATATTGCTAATCAGATGTTGCGCTTATGTTAAATACTGACAAAACCTTTTAAAGTACAAGAGTTTGTTGCTAACCGTAATGAACACAAAACTATTTTCTATGACTCTATATACATGTATATATATATATGTATACTTGTAAACCTAGTTTAAAAGCTGACATTTTCCCTCTGAAAAGTATAACAATCCACAACTTTCTGTTGCTCATTAAGAGCTAAATATCCGGGAAACGACGGGTAACTGGTATAGGAGCGTAGAATGGTTCTTTGGGAATAGAATGATGTTATTTAATATAACACAAATGGTATTGTTATTTGTATTTTCATCTCCCCTGTTTGTTCTCCTACTGCCAGCTAGCTCCACCCAGGAACGTTATGAATCTCCTTGGTTTCTGACGTTTAAGAATTTCTGATCAGACTATTCTAGCATCTTAGGACAGTTTACACCAAAGCCTTTGGCCATATCTAAGGGATAATTTGAAGTGTGGATTTTGATGGTAGTACGCCGGAGTTGAAAATTGGTTGAACAACGGCGCCCCCGCGGAAAAGATCGTCCTTGGGATGGGTTTCTACGGGACCGCCTTCATCTTGACGGATCCTAGCAACAACGGGGTGGGTGCCCCGGCGAGTGGTGCTGGAGGTTCTGGAGGAACCTTGATGTACAACCAGGTACGTTACAATGCGTGACACTGTATTTCAAAGTCGACCCGACGTCATTGAAATAATAAAACCAAATATTGCCTGGTCGGCCAACCTAGGTAAAAGTATCCCAATAAGGGTGGATTCACTAAAAGGCGCAAATATGCTCAGGCGGTGCCAGTAGAGAAATTGATCAATTTTGCAACCAAGATGCTACCCAGGAGGCGTCTTTTTTATTTTATCCATTTTTCTATTCATTAAACAAGGAAAAAAATGGTGGCAAGAACTATGATGACGTCACCATTACGTTATCATTTGAGCTTTTTTTTTACCAATACGTGTGAAGAATTTACTTCCAAAGTCAATGTTACTTTATTTAAAATTTCTAACAAAAATGGAAGAAAATAGCATATTAAAAAAATCTTGTAAGCTAGCAATTAAATAATTATAGTTGACATATGGGTGCTACAATATTATTCATTATAAAATACTTATATTTAGGTCTATTATTAATTTAAAGCTTTCGTAGCACTGATAAAACATGTATATAAACTCTAAAACATGTTTTAAAATTATACTTGCACACCAAATTATTCTCGTCTTTGGATTTAGAGGATACAAAACCTCTTGGGATCCAAATAAATATTTTACAGTTTGTTTTATTTGATAGTGTTTTGTTTGATTTCATTCTGTTTTGTTTTATAATAATGAAAGGAATGTCATGGCGTTATATTAATGTAAAATCCGACAATACAAGGCAATAATTAACTTTGTTACTACTAAAGCTTAATCCCGATTGACAAATAAAAATTGTGCGCTGCATGGCTTATATTATTTTAATTCCTTTATCATTTGTTGGAGCATGGTTTACTAAGTTTATTCTGAGGAATAACTATAATATGCTGCTATTTTAATTTATCGAAGTGATTTACTCTCAGACTGCTCCTGTTCTTTTTAGTGAATACTTATTTAGACGCATCTTTCAAAGTTGCTCTGACGCATCTATTTGCCTGCCCTCTTCAGTGAAGCCACTCATATACACACATCCATTAATTAAATATATACCAACGTAGAGGTTTTAATAGCGTTACACGTTTTCTTTCCGTAGATTTGTCAGTCTCAAATGGTGGACGATGGTTGGAACATCAATTGGGACGATGAGGCTGACGTACCGTTTGCCAACCGAGGGACGCTTTGGGTCGGTTACGACGATCCGGACTCTATTGCAGAGAAGGTTAGTCCTCCCTCGTGGAACATGTTTCACGTCACGGGGTAGTTTTTCAACATTTTCCTTTCTCATATAATTATTCCTTTATCTCAACATTTCATGACTCCCTGAACCCAAAACAGTGGTTCTTGCGATGTAGCCTATTAGTATCTCAGCCGAGAGCCGAACCTATTTTACAAATTGGGCTAAAGCTTTGTATCAATGGGTTTCATAAGGTTCTCACAAGGATTAAAAAAAAAATTAGATATCCAACCCTAGAATTCCTACAAAAGATCAGTATTATATAAACAAGCTGTGTGTGATAAATTTGTGTTAAACTTAATGGGGAAACATTTTTCCAGTAAACAGGTATCACTAATTCCCTATCTCAGTATGTATAATTCATTCACGACCTTAGTTTACTTGGATGACAGCTCAAAAAGTTACTAGAAATAGTCCCTAATGTATCCCTACGCCAACAGCTGACATCTTTCACTTTGGATAACTGTGATGAAAACAGATGGTAATATATGAATGTGATAGTTAACCACATCAATTTAGGCCAATATTAGTTATATATTTATTTGAGGTCGGACACAAAACTTATTTATTGTTTTATTCCACTTAAAAAAAATTATTCACAGCACTTTCACTAAAGGTCTAACGAACATAGCTCCAAAATGTTGACCGACGAATTTAAACCATGTAATTTAACATGACGAAAACAAGTTTTCTACAATGATACAACCACGCAGTGGATAAAAATATTTTATTCAGTTAAATATTTCGAAATACAATAAAATAATCATAAAATAATTTATTATATCTAAAGAAAAACAAGTATTTTCTCTTTTCTAACTAAATATGATGCCTGTAATAAAAGGTATTAATGTATGCACTATATTACACATCATAGATAACATTCAAAAACGAGAATAAGTACTTTTAATTATGTTTAAAATATTGTTTGGGATTGGGTAAAATAAAATTATTAAAAGTAATGAAATAGTGGGAAAAAACTTAAGTTTAAGTTATTTTAAATGTAAAATATAACATGTAATTAAAAAACTTAACATCCATAACAAAGCAGTGATCCTTTACGAGTTTTGGCAACGCTAAACCTAAACATATGATTTTTGAACTGTCATCCAGGTAAAAACCTATCGTGAAATATTCTAGCGTGTCCGCCTACTGAGCTAAGTGGTCCGGGTTTCATATGCCGGCATGGTCGAAAATTTATCATTGGTGAAATGTGGGTTTGCACTCTTACATTGATAAATTAACGACCAGGGACTGGATGTTGTGTCTGTCCTAGTCTTAAGTTGGATTATAAGGCATATGAAGCTACGATAGGCCTAACAAACCAGTAGTGGAAAATATATGACTTGAGTAAAAAACTCAACCAAGCTACAGGCTGGAAACAGTAATGGATCTTAAGTAAAGATAATCTGCATTATACTTTTTTTAAATATACTAAAGTAATTTGTTAATCTTATTCGACATTTTCTACTGTATGATTATGAACGAGACAACTTTTTTTCATATCAACCAACTCTCAACTTCAAGTGAGACTATGTTCGTCCTGTTTATAGGCCCAATATGCTCTAGACAAGGGTCTAGGAGGAGCCATGGTCTGGAGCATAGATATGGACGACTTTAGTGGAAACTGCGGTGATAAGAACGTACTTCTGCAGAAGATAAAGGGCATCATTGGCTGAATCTGACATCGGAAGAGAATTTTATTGGCTCCAACTACAGAAATGTAACAGATTTATTTTGAAATTATCTTGAGAGTTTGCACCTTCACAAACAAATGTGCAGAAAAAAAATGTAACCTATCGTTGTAAGATATGGAAATAAAAATGTTTATATGGTTGAATGTCCTCTAAATATAAATCCTATAGTATTTTTGAACTGAGTTTTTTTTCCTAAATGGTTTTCTCCTTTCAATCCACGCAAAGTCTGGAACTTTTCTTTAAATGCTTCCTTCTTTAACCATATCACACAAGTGTAACTAAATGCGAAAAAAGATACCTTAGCTCAGTTGTTAGCGTGTCTGTCTACGGAGTTAAAGGATCCCGGGTTCGATTCCTGGTCATAGCCGAAAAATGTTTCATTGGATAGATGTAGGTTTCTCCTTTCACAGTGATGAATTGACAGCTAGGGGGTCTGGATGTTGTGTCTTTTCTAGGTTTAAGTTAATTCATAAGTCGTGTGCTGATATAATGAGTCGGTTCAAAAAGTGCACGTTGAATACTTCAAATAAATTAGAATAAAAAATGCGGGAAAACCAAGAAGAGGAGGAAAATGAGGGGCAAAAAAAAAGTGCTGGTGAATGTATAGTTGAGTGCAGAGAAATGTTTCTTGACAGTTTAGAGCGGGCATGTCACACTTGCACATGGGACCCGATCCATGATTCTGTGCGGCCCACGAACCTTTAGATACAATGCAGCCAGAGTCAACTTATTATAAACATCATAGAAATACAACACTTGAGATTATGACACATGGTAATTGGTTATTAATTAGTGAAATATGGAATGTGAGGCTGGTGTACCAAATTTGTATTATTTACTCAAATTAGATAGATTCCCCAAAAGATTATTAAATTTGCGCATCAAATATGTGCAATGTTCGGTAGCACATAATTGTGTAAACAGTTATTTTCACTCATAACTAAATTTACAGATATATATTTGTCGTTAATTTTAAACATGGGCCCATTTCAGTGATCACATAGTCTAAAGCACTACTCTCGCAGTAGACTAGATTGCTAACGACGGGGAGATTGATGTTCGTATTTCGGTCTGGTGTACTGAGGATGGTTTTTCAAAAAAATTTCCACTCTCCCTCCATGCAAATTCGGGTCCACTTTCTCTCAATATAACTTTCCTAATCATAACCTAGCGTAATTAGTACATAAGCGTATAATCGGAACGCGGTGCTTTTTTTTTTTTTT
>CABFWB010007283.1:0-23340 GCA_902151455.1 Timema bartmani | reverse complement strand
AGGACGAGGAGGCCACGGAATATTATAAATACATTTCCTCTCCATTTTGCTATCAACCATATTTTAATACTATAACAAACCGTTTCTAGTTAATAGAAAAGTCTGGATTAGGCTTTAGTTGGCCACTACTTTAAGGAATATGAGTAGATCTAGTAACGTTAGATTACATAGGTGTACAGCACATCAGTTGGGGTATAAACGGTTGGAAGTAGATCTAGTAACTTTGAATATATAAATGTGCAACACATTATTTGCAGGATAAATGGTTGAAAGTAGATCTAGTAACTTTACATTGTTACACAACACATCATTTGGAGAAAGGGGTTGGGGGAGTGACACATCAGTTGGAGAAGAGGATTGGGGGAGTGGCACATCAGTTGGAGAAGGGGGTTGGGGGAATGAGACATCATTTGGAGAAGAGGATTGGGGAAGTGGCACATCAGTTGGAGAAGGGGATTGGGGGAATGGCACATCAGTTGGAGAAGGGGATTGGGGGAATGATACATCATTTGGAGAAGGGGATTGGGGGATGACACATCAGTTGGAGAAGGAGATTGGGGGAGTGACACATCAGTTGGAGAAGGAGATTGGGGGAGTGACACATCAGTTGGAGAAGGGGATTGGGGGAATGATACATCATTTGGAGAAGGGGATTGGGGAATGACACATCAGTTAGAGAAGGGGATTAGGGGAATGAAACATCATTTGGAGAAGGGGATTGGGGGATGACACATTAGTTGGAGAAGGAGATTGGGGGTAATGTCTCCACCTGAGATAATACCTCCACTCTTGCTATGTTTCAAGTGGTTTTAGTTTGGCGCGCTCGACCTGCTCTGCCATCTCGGGAGACAGCATAAATACAGTTATGAAGTTGTAATGGCGGATCGAGTGGTCTTTGTTTGTCTGTGGTGGATGAAAGTATATATTTAAAAATACTAGCCTACCTCTAATTTTTCAAGTCAACAGACAGTACGGTAAGTGTCCACAATTTGTCCTTGTTCATTAAAATAGAAATATTATTTAGGACACATATCAAGGCATGTTTTCATGAAACATTATTCTCATTATATTTTTTCTCTAGGCGGTAATAAATAAATATGTTAGGGGCTGCATATACGTGATAATATTGTTTTATGATGGCGGTATCACCCCGTATATTATTTTTAACACGATTTATTTTTATATATGGTTAGTATACGTAAAATAATTACATAAAAGATGAAATTGGACGAATCAAGAACTTGAGACAGCAATAAAAGTAATCAGAGAAGGGCGCAGCGTAAAAACTATCAAAACAACTAGCTGAACATGTTCCGCTTTTAGCTAAAATGTTCTTTAGCATAACGCAGACGTAGCTTTTGAATTAACTTAGAGGGGCGGGATACCAAATATCTTCAATAAATAAGATAAAACTCGCAGGTTAAATGGGTTTTTGAAGAGAAATCTTGGAACTAGCCTGCGAAAGCTAAGAGCAATTAGCTCAAATAGGAAATGGTAACTGGCTTTAGTAAAGAAGTTGAACTTTTGTATTTAAATGTTCAGAAAGTAATACATATTGCAAATTTAAGTACCCGCGAATGTATAATATGGATGAAACATGCATTTCTACTGTACAAAGGCCAGTTAGAATTCTTGGACCAACAGGACAAAAGCAGGTTGGATTCGCAACCAGCTGGGAGAGGGGTAAAACTTTAACTGAACGCTATACTATGAGCGCAGCTGGATACTACGTTCCTCCCATTTTCTTATTTACAAAGAAAAGGATGAGTCACTTACGGGAAAAGGTGAATCCTGAAGGAGCAATATAAAATTGCTCAAAAAGCTTTAGGATAAATGAGGATTTGCTTGCAGTGTGGCTTGAACATTTTACAAAGCATGTGAAACCAATGGAAGATGATCCTGTTTTGTTAATTTTAGATATTCATTGCCACCACAAGAACATTCTAGTTTATGAATTATGCAATTAAATGGATTGTCATTTTTTCAATACCAGCACATTCGTCGCACCATTTGCAGCCACTTGATATCACCTTCTTTGGACCTCTGAAGAGTGCCTTCATTGGAGAATGTAATTTCTTCCTGAATCATCCTCACCAAAAAATAACACCCTATGAACTAGCAGGTATATTCAATAAAGCATACATGAAAGTAGCCACAATAGAGATCTTTGTAAATTTAGTAATGACGAGTTTGCTTCTCTTTTGATATTGAAACAACAACCATTCATGATGCTGAATTAGTTCTATATTTCGAGGAACAAGCTACATTCCAAGATAATTAAAAAGCAAGTGTTGCAAAGCTTCATGCTCAAAAGAGCAAAGTTCTATAAGTCCAGTGGCAAGAAGCTCTCGTTCATAGGTGCATGTAGCAGACATTTGTCCTTTCTCTCTAGTGCAACCCAACATACTATCATGTGCGGTAAAAAATGTAAGGAAGAAACACTATTCTGAGATCCTGACTTCAACACCTATGAAGGCTGTCTTCATTGAAGCAAAGGAAAATAAACAAAAAAAGTCCACCCAGCGACAGAAAAGGAAAGAAGAGCATATTAGTATAGGTAAGAAGAAGACTTGCAAAAGAAACATCATTTTCAAATCTTCTGAAAGTGAAGATGAATATTTAATGAAGATGATCGATGCGATGATGATTCTTTAGATGATGTTGACCCACTTGACAGTTTTATATATATATATATATATATTGTTTGTGGTGAGTTTGGGATGAACAATGAACTTAGGTATAGATGTGTTCAGTGTTCTGAATAGGGAGACTCCTGGAAATTATTATAAATGTGATTTTTGTAACTAATATTCATATTGCATTGCATTTTATTTTTAAGACCTAGATTTAATTTTTTGTTTATTTTGTTTACTTTTTATTCTATTTTGTTTTATTCTACTACCCAATAAAGGAATTATATAGAATATTTTATATACTTTATAAAAAAATGTTGTTTTAAATTTGTAACTTTTCTGTTTGAGTTATGGATTGTTTGTTTAAACTAAACACCTTCCCCATTTATTTGTATACGGCGGTATTACCCCAATAACATGGCCGTATTAACCCATGTATTGGGGCAATACCATCATATGCTCTCCTTCATATTTTTGTAAAAATTCACATATAAATCCATAATAAGCCAAACACTTTATTGTGATGCATTCACCACTAATTAATCTTCCAATTGTAGTATTAAGTTTTTGTAAATAATGTTTAACAAACAATAAAATTTAGTTTTCCCTTTAGGTGGCGCCATTCCACCCACTTCCCCTATAAATGGTTGGAAGTAGATCTAGTAACTTTAGATTGCTAAGTTGCACAACACATCTTATAGTGAGTGTTAACTCTTATCTCATGATCAGCATATTGTGCAAACACACAACTTTGCACTATAATTGGCCATCTAAGCTAAATGAAGCTATTATCATTGCGCCACAGCATCTATTATCCCGACTGTATTGTGATGGGTAAGATTACCCATGCTTGGTACACTGTGACTGATTGCTTGGCTACCAGCCCAGGCTCGAAACCTATAATACATCTAGTTGGTTTTATGTTCACCATGTCCAATCTATTCACACATTTTCATGAATGAGGTAAGAACTCGGATAGTATAAGCTAAAGTAAATGTACCTACATTTGCTTGAAGGTAAAATGAGTAACAAAGGAAGAATCATTATTGTATAACTGTTCAGGACTTGAACAACCATGACTTCCATTTAACGGGAAAGTAATCAGTTTAACCTTGACTGATTAAAGAATGGCTCAGTCTTATAAGCTACATTGTCTTGAAACCAAGTAAGGTATGCTCGCTCCCTTATAGGGAAATAGAAGGGTACAGATATTATTGATACTAATGTTACTTTCACTAACTCACTTGGTGGGGACACTTATTTGATTAGTAAGTCTGTTCTGAAAGGTTTTTTCCTACCAAAATCCTCCTATATAGTACAGGGATAGCAAGTCTCTGTAAGGCGGGTGGCACGCTGACATGAAAAATAAAGCCTAAACAAAATGTTTCCCAACATGGTATTATTTTTTGAAGTCAATAATATCTCGATAGCCTTGTAATTCATATGTTACAATACACTTTGTGAAGTCAACGGTTGGCATTTGTCTTGTTTGCTGTTGAAGACAAGAAGCTAAGAAACGAACATAGATAATAAATTGAAAAAATGGTATTTGGGCATGGGAATCGGACCCGGGATCTTTGGCATAGTGTGCCAATTCTCTACCACTAAGCAATCCAGGCAGAATAAAGCCACAACCTTGTTTTTGTTGGCTGTGATATTAATGATAACTCTTAGTAGCCGATAATATTCACATGTCCATCACAGACTCGGTTCCTGTGTCAGGTGTCATTTTTCGAATTATTAAATTATAATCAAGAACCGGCTCATTTCTGTAATTATAATTATTCATCCCCCAAACTTTGCCTTTTATATGCAACATACTTCAAACTAATATGGAAAGGATTATGTAATTTTTTTGATTTTAACATTTATATATATTTATTGCATTTTTTCCCCTTGAGGGTGCTACCTTCATTGTTTTTACTTTAAGTTAACAACATTAAAATTGTCTCAAGAAACTCACTTAGACAAATTGATAAGTTTTACTTCTTTGAAATTTAGTCATTATTAAAATATACAATTTTATTTGAGTAGTTCATTACAATTAGTAATATTCAACAAGTTTTGAATTCTAAATACTCACTCAAAATGTAAATAATAGGTGGCACATCAGAGTAGTTGAAAATCCAGCTGGTTCTTAAGTGGCACACTGGTTGGAAAAGTCTCACCGTCCCAGATATAGCAGATTCTAGAACCTTTCAGAACGGACTTTCTACAAAAATTGGTGTATAGATATACGCTTGGGTCTTGCATTCATTCTTACAATAGACTGGACTGACAATAATAGAGAGATTGAAACTCTGATCCCAGTTGGGTGTACTTAGGGTATTTATTCCTAAATGGTTGTCCATTGCCCTCCACACAAATGTAGATACACTTCCTCTAAATTCAACCTCCCTCATCCCTTACAGCTTAGCGTAATTACTTTATACTCATGTATCCCGTACGGGTAGAAAGAAGCGGTTACAAAAGATAAACCTTTAGACTGGGTTCAGATGATTATTTTATTTCATGTGTAAGTCAGTGACAATCCATTCAATATCGAGATTGATGTATTAGATCAGGCATGTGAAACTTGTGGTTCAATCCATATTTTTATAACCACTCTAGAGATATACCATTTGAGATTATGATATTTGGGAATTTGTCATTATTTGGAGAATTCTATAAAATGAGGTTGATGTACCCTATTTCTACTCTTTACTCTCTGGAGATCGATTTAAGTGTTTTTTTCCTCAAGATGCTGGCTATTGAATTTTCTTAAATGCGACTCCACTCAGTATTTTCAATTTTCATTGTGGCCCTTATGATCAAATAAGGTTGAGATGCGGCTCCAGAGCATGCAACCCTAACGCAATATGAGTACTAGGACTATTCAGGTGCAGTCTGAGTGCACTTTGTCAGTACTCTGATGAAGCACTCTTATGGCAAGGATGGTGTGGTGGTTGATAACGGTGGTGATACCTGTTGTCTCCAGTAAGTGCCCTGCTGAGCGCCGCCCTGCTGATTACAATGGGTGGTACATTATTTCTGCTGCACCCAGAAGTCCCCTCAGGGCCCTCCAACGTTCAAACCCCGGGTCTCGTGGATCTGCGGGTGGCCCGGGAGTGGCCCAGCGACAATATCACGATGGCCCGGCGATCTCAGGTGCAAAAGGTGAGGGTAGGGGATATTTGTACCCTCAGCGCCAGCGAAACATTATCATTAGGTCTTGACATATGTTGAATATTGTTACTTCAAAAGTAAATACTTACTGTGTTATGTAAGACTGAAGCTGGCTGTGTGTTGAGTGTAAGTGTTGAAATTCGCTTGTTGAACAAAATGTGAGTTTATTAGATTAATAACATTGATGAGTGAGTAAGGTTTTAGTGGCGAGTTAAGGTTGGACACTAAAATTACACTAACAATCAAATAGCATTCACTCTCGTCTTACTATACCACCCTGTGAAGAAAAAAAAAATTATACTTAGTATTTACCTATTTGAGGCCAGAAAGTAGGACATATTTCCACACAAACTTTAGCAAAAGATTGGAAAATTTATCAAATTTACTCCAATAACTACGAATATTTTAAAAATCTGTTATTAGTTTACCTTTGAATTTATTATTATTATCTATTAAGACCTGTATGTGCTAATCCTTTGAAGAAATGTTTCAACTGCTTTTTAGTTGATATTTTAATTTTGTGTCCTTTCCATCATAAATCAATATTTTGAAAGAGGAAAGTCAAACCCCCAGGTAAAAGAGGGAAAGTTTTAAGCATATAATAGTTTTTAAAATACAGCATTTGTAACTTCAATGAAATAGCACTTCTTAAGTTAAGATATCATAGAGTATACTTTAAGTTGTCCTTTTTAATCTATCATATCACACTTAGTGGATAAATTTGCCCATACTATAAAAACTTTGTCTTTTCTTTAGTTAAACCAATCCTTCGATCACTGAGAACAGCATTGCGTTAATTTTAAAACCTCTCTGCATCCACACTACTCACAGGTGTCCATATCGTGTTTGATGCTGCTTGTCCGAATGCAGCTGTTGGTATTGATTTGCCTGATATGAACTGAATCTAATCACTTTTTATGCCTTCTTGTATGTGCTCAGAAAGTTGACATTGAAAGTATAATATACCCATCACAAAATAATTTTTTTTTTATGTAAAGGCACAAGATTTGTAGATTTACCACAAAGATAGTTATATTTCATGTATAAAAAAATTATATTTATAATTTAGCAAACTATTGGTCTAAGCTTAGAATTTGCAAAGATTTATTTGAAAATATCACTTAAAATCAAGTCTCTTTTATCGCTAATGCAATATTTTTTGCTTATATACTGTCTTATTTTCCTTAAGAAATATACACATACTCTTAAACGGGCTATCTTTTTTTTGCAAGTCAAGTCACTATAGTGAATATTAATGTGTTACAACACATGTTCTTACATTATGCATGTTTGACACATCAACTATTATAATATTATCTATGCTATGTTATATATATATACGTCTGTGAAGTCGCGTCATACACAAATACCATAGCATGAACCATTCCATGATAATATATTGTTAAAAGTTTGAGTAAGGGCTCTTGACCCACTTGACCCATCCCTTGTCAACCCCCTGAATTCTAGCTTACTGTACTCCTGGACGCATCATTCCCTACATCACATGTGTTTTGCAGGACTCTGCTAGTTTCTTACATACTTATACCCAACGTTTTCCAAATTATTAGATTGTATTGCAAAATATACAGTCATTGTCACGGAAAAGGTCATCGCCTAACAGTGGGACTTGGATTGAAAAGTTTGGGACTTTTAATAATCAGTGCTTTGGGGGCCACACCGAGGGTGTTTTAGCATATTAAACTCACCCGTCCACTCCAAAAGTGTTGTCAATCATGTATTCATGTATTCCTCCTCAATGCCTATGCTAGTAGCAAAATCTTATAACATTCAAAACTCCTACAACCCCCATTTAAAAATACTTTAAATGACATCAAAGTGATTAAATGTTATGAAAAAAAGTAAAAACCTTGACATCTCCTGTTGGGAGACTTTACCATTGGTAGAACACCCTCAGAAATAAATTTCCGTGTACAGCACTGGGTGCTATTTATATATCTGTGCATTGCCATGACCCTCCATTTGTGATCATTCTCATGTAGAGACTTAAAGTTTTTGTGAATAGGTTAGCTAGAACTGCTTTAATGATGTTTAGTATGAAACAACACTCAAGTCTAAGTAAGGGAGCATTACTTGATGAAACTGTATCCTCCCATTACTTATAACAGCTGTCTGTGGGGACTCACTCCATTACTTTGTAAGATTAGAAATGGGAGTGGTTGGTCATCAAGCTAAAAGACTCGCCCCACTTAGAAACACTTCATAAGCCACCATTGTATTAACGTAAAGACTATTAAAATAGCCCTAAAAATACAGCCAAATTCCCTTTATATTTCATACCTATATTTTTTTAAACTTATATGCTTTTATATTACTATTATTTTGAACAAACAAGCTCTTCTAGGAAAAATAGTTATAAACTTCTAGGTTAACACATTAATGATCAAATTACCAAAAAGTGGCTTTACATAAATTTAAATTAATATTATATCATTATTTATTTTATGTTTGTGCGTTGTTAATAGTAGCTAACTTAATTGTTGTTAGATCAAATCAAACGCATGATTTCAGTTTATAAAAATACTTATTTCTAGGCCTGTCTATGACAGGTTAGTTATGATATTAATCAACCTAATAAAACCTAATCTTCAATTATTGATGGGTGCATGAATGCTCGGGCTTTGTAAACAAAATTATATTTGTCAGTTATTACTATGCTAGTGTTGATAAAATGAGGGTGAAATAAATTCTAATTTTACTAAATAAAAAAATAATTGAAAATCCAGCTATGTTAAGTTTTGTCCTAAAGTCCTAATTGTGTAAAGTTTCATCATTAAACATGATGGGAAAATAGAGCATCACATTCCACCAAAGATAATAAATGAAATAATATACACTTTTACAGAAACTTTGAGAAAGGAGGATACATATTTGTCCAGCAAAGAGTAATAATAATCAATTCACACTTTTCAAAGTATGTACGTACTTCACTTAAAAATATAAATATTTTCTTATATCTCGGAAATTATTGGTTTGGTAAAAATATTTTAAAGAAAAGATTGTTATTTTTAATAGTACTACAATTTTACAATGGTAAGTTATTTTCTATCTCAAATAGTTGTGGAGAAAAGAAAATCTAAAATCCGGCTCTGTTAAGTCCTTTCTCGTAGTCTATACTACAAAGTGTGCCGTTTCATCTTTCTATGTCATCTAAGGGCTTTTGGAGGGTGTATAAGTACACACACACACACACACACACACACACACACACACATGAGGAAATTATATAGAAGGTTTATTAAATTTCCAACATTTATATTTTAATATTCCAAATATAATCCACAAATTTAATTCAAAATACTGGATAATTACTTCTCGTAAATTATAAACTAATATAATTTTGCTAGAATAAACACCAGCACTGGTGGAATGTGGGCAACGGTGTCTCGTCTTATCTCATTTATCGGTGATGAGTAGGTCTGTTTAATCTCGCCGGGTGTATTGAGGTGCTTTTTTCTAATCTCACTCTCCCTCCACACAAATGGTGTTACTTTAATAAATGGTACCTAGCTTACCTTCCTCTTCCCTGCCCCAATAGTATAAATATTCATCTCATCCAGAAAGGTAGTAAGTCCAATTATTTTTTTTTAGACCTCTCTTAAGTGTGTTTACTAGTAATAATAATTATTGCCCCTTAAACATAATATACCTTACTTTAAAACTGTTTATGGTTTGTGGCTTATCTTTGAAAATATGATTGCCTTAACAAAGTGATATCCATGTTACAATATGTCCCTAGAGTTGCTTGCACATATAGGCCTCCTAAAATATGGTCACTATTCCTTCAATATTATGTTGAATTACTTTCAATTTTTATTTTACATGATTATTAAATGGTTGACTTTTGAAGCATACCAGTTAACTGATTTAAAATTTTATATTTACTTAAATATAACTAAAAGTTTATTTTACTTGATAAAGCTTTTTATAATAAAATGTCCTATTACATGTACAGTAGAGTCTTGATAGTTAAGGTTGAATGGGACCAAGCCCCTCTCAAATTATTGAAAACTAGACATATTATAAAAAGTGTAAATACTACTTACATGTATTTAAGTGTAAAAAGTATTTATTACATATTTTTTAATTGCATAGGCCTAGTACAAAGATAATTTGGAAATATTAACAAATGTATATATTGGTTTGAAAATATTATCAAGTGTTTTCTGTTTTGTTTTCTTTTATACTTGTCATCTTTGTTTTACCTGTAACAATGCATCATTCATCTGATTTTAAAAAAACTTGCACTCACCTAAAACTATGCGAGACTTTGAACTATCGAGATAATACTATTCTTATTAAGATGCTGTGCAGTGGGGGCAAAGTTTTTGAAGTTAGGTAATACAAATAATCATGCAAAAGCCTAATAGTATCCCTATAATCGATAATGTAATACAGTTTGCATTTAACTGTAGACATTTTTGCTCCCCATTTTGGCTAGTGGCTAAGGGAAAGTGGGCAAAGGGGGTAAAGGTCTGGGTCTGAATTATAAATAACACATACCAACCATGGGTGTAAACTGATTGCTTGACCCGTGTCCCCAAATCTGTGATTGCCTACATGTAAAAAAAGATTTGATAACATTAAGAAATATGTAGCAAGTACATAATCCTAGTATAGTTTTAGCACACTACGTATAATATTCCTGTGATGGCAACCCTGTGAAACATGAGCCCTTGTGTTGTTTCAGATGATGAAGCACGCTTGGGGCAGCTATGTGCGGTATGCGTGGGGCAAGAACGAGCTGAGGCCAATCAGCAAGCGAGGCCACAGCGCCAGCATTTTTGGGTCAATGTCACTGGGAGCCACTATCGTGGACGGTCTTGACACCCTGTACATCATGGGGATGGAGGAGGAGTACAAGCAAGGTCGTGACTGGATAGAAGAGAACCTCCATGTGGACAACTTGGTCAGTGTGATACATTAGTGATGACACATTTGGAAGGTTGTAGAATAGCCACAATGTAGCTGTAATTATATTTCCAAAGGTTGGGAGATCAACCTTCGAATCTCGGTCGGATGTACTGAGAGTGGTTTTTCCAAAAAGTTTTCCACTCACTCTCCATGCAAATGTGGACACTTCCTCTAAATGTAACCTTCCTAATCTTTAATGCCATTAGCGTAATTGTACATAAGTGTATAACCTGAGCAGGTAGTAAGGTGTGGTGTTAAAAAAAACTTCAATTGGAAATGTAAATAGAAGGCCACAAGTGGTCATATCCAAAATAAATTTTTATATTCATATTGGAACAATGGCCCCAACATGATGGGCTGAAGGAAGATCAAAAAATAAACCCAAAAGTTGTACTGGATGTGTTTCAAGTTTGATTGTGTTTCATCCATTTATTCAGATGTTATGAGATAGACACAATTTAACCAACATGAGACCTTTTTGTTTTTACTTAGAATAAAGACTAAAAGTTGTTATTTAAAACTAAATACACTATTTAAAAATACACAAAAAATTCAAATAAACAGCTCTCTTTACACTTTTCAATGTTTTCTTATCTCTCAATTTCAAATTATCATGTTTAGCTATTGGTAAAATGGATCTAGAATTATCTTATTGATTACATCATGACATTAGACCAGATTTAGTTATACTATGGTCATAGATTATTGAAAATTTTAATAAATATCTAATACATTTTTATTCAAACAACATTGATTTAGGGTAATTTATCTCTTATTTGTTAAAATTGACTTCTTTTAAACATATTATATGGTTTTTTTACAAATGGACAAATTTGACAGCTATAAAAGGCGCTGGATCTACTTACACATGTTCATGTGATCTGCAGCTATCCATTTTAATAAATATCATCAATACCTATAAAATAATGCTAGTAATATAGTAAAATATTGACTACGAAGAATACCATTTTTTGCATATTCCAAAGGTGCTCCAAATGTAAGAAAATCAAGGTAGAGCTATGTTAAGAATTGTTAATTAGGTGTTCATAGATGGTGGATGAGAAGTGTCATTACATATCGTAGTTTATTTCTTTAAATTTTCATAACTATCATACTAGTAAAATCTATTTATTTAATGTAGATTTAACATTTTTGTAGGTATGTGTGTTGCAGATTGCTACAGTATTTTTTAATTGTGAAACTTGCTAGGTAAATAAGCAAAATAGTTGAAGTGGTAAATTTTTAATAGTAAAAGAAGTGATATATTTTGTAGTAAAAGTCCTTTAACCAGAGATCCAAGGACTTAATAGCTGAAAGCCGCTAGCTCTGTGACATTAGTTACATATGTGAGGTTGAGTTTGTTCAAAAGTGTCAAAACATTATTCTTCATTGAAACACAGTTTGGTTCTTCCCTTGATCTCTGAATTTGTTCATGTACTCTAAAATACCTTTCCCTCCCCACTTTACCACTAATGGTCATGTCTTGTTGCAGGCCACGGACTTGTCTGTGTTTGAAACCAACATTAGGTTTGTGGGTGGACTGCTGGCATGTTTCGCTCTTACCGGTGACATCATGTTTCGGGACAAGGCAGCACAGATTGCCGAAAAGCTGCTGCCAGCTTTCCAAACGCAGACTGGTATCCCAAATGCTCTAGTCAACTTCAAGAGTGGGGTAAGGGCATTGCCACCTGTCAAACTAACAGGAAATGATAGGAAAACAGATAGTCTTTTAGTCATCAAATTTGACACAGAAAAAGTTTGATAACATTATACATTATTTCAAGTTTAATGAATAAAATCAAAAGCATTATCTCGTGAAAGAAATAAATGTTTTAGGTAATATTATAATGCTTTGGTTCAATATTATACATGCGCACTAGCCTATCAATCTTTCAAAGGCTCTGTTAGCTAGACTCCATTTCACGGTGTCTTGTGCACACGCGATATTGTACTAAGAGTGCTCGCCCTTTCAACTCTTTACTTTAAAAGTATACACTTTGGTTTGTCATTTAAATACTTGATAAAATCAGAAGCAGAAAAGGGCTATTGAGTGGTCTCATCCCCCAAGTCAAGTTGGATCCCCCCGGCCAATGTTTGAAAATTGGATGCTCATAGAAAATATTTGTAGTGGTGCTATGGACATCTTTTATAAAATTAGACTTCTCTCTAAGTGCTTCTTATCCAGGATTTTTTTTTTAAATTAGAAGCTATTTGGATTGCTCCTTGTCTGGGAATTTTTTTGTAAATCAGATGTATCTAGAAGATATTTGAAGTGGTCCTATCCTGGAAATTTGCTACTAGATGTTTCTAGAAGCTATTTGGATTGCTCCTTGTCTGGGAATTTTTTTGTAAATCAGATGTATCTAGAAGATATTTGAAGTGGTCCTATCCTGGAAATTTGCTACTAGATGTTTCTAGAAGCTATTTGGATTGCTCCTTGTCTGGGAATTTTTTTGTAAATCAGATGTATCTAGAAGATATTTGAAGTGGTCCTATCCTGGAAATTTGCTACTAGATGTTTCTAGAAGCTATTTGGATTGCTCCTTGTCTGGGAATTTTTTTGTAAATCAGATGTATCTAGAAGATATTTGAAGTGGTCCTATCCTGGAAATTTGCTACTAGATGTTTCTAGAAGCTATTTGGATTGCTCCTTGTCTGGGAATTTTTTTGTAAATCAGATGTATCTAGAAGATATTTGAAGTGGTCCTATCCTGGAAATTTGCTACTAGATGTTTCTAGAAGCTATTTGGATTGCTCCTTGTCTGGGAATTTTTTTGTAAATCAGATGTATCTAGAAGATATTTGAAGTGGTCTTATCCTGGAAATTTGCTACTAGATGTTTCTAGAAACTATTTGGAATGGTCTTTCCCCAGCAATTTTGGTGATTGGGTGCCGTTATTTTAAGTTTGATAAAAGACCATATTTGAGAATATCATAGGAGGGATAAATCCAGGCCCACCCAGAAAGCTCAGGGGGCCTGGGGCAATGTAATTTTGGACGGGGCCCCCTTTCACAAACATAACACACATAAACTTTCTTCTCTTCATCTTATCAATGTCTAAGGCGTCACACTTACAATGAACTAGACTGCCGATGATGAGTTTGGGGTTTGAATCTAACTCGGATGTAGAGAGGGTGCTTTTTCATAAATGGTTCTCCACTCTTTCTCCGTGTAAATGTGGGTGTATTTCATCTTAAATTAACCTTCATATCCCTAACATATTGGCATAGTTAGTAGTTAGTACATAGTCTATAAATATAACTTGAACAGGTGCCAGGGAACCACACAGACAAATTTTTTAGATGTAATCAATTTATTTTTATCAAGATAATCTTAAGCTGTGTACATTATATAAAAGTTTGCTTCAAAATTGGTTAAGCTACATTAGTAATTTCATTGAAATACTTTAGTACGTTCACTCTCATATCATTTAAGAACAATTTTTTGAGCTTTCATTGCAGCTAATTCATCATTAATATCCTCAAAACTTATTTCTTTAACAAGAGCATGTGCAATGCTCAAACTTAGCAAATGGTTTAATCTATCCTCACCGGGTGGCTGAACGCAAACGGTTTTTAATCAAAGATAACTTACTGAAAGCGTGCTCCTCGATGCTACTGACACAGGTAAAACTGTTAGGAGTCTTAAATAAACGCAAATTTGTGGAAAAACTCTTTCTAGACCCTTTTGAAACAAACAATTGAGCAGTTCAAGGGCAGAGCTCACATTTCCACTAGCACACAAGTTCGCTTCTGTTCGTATTTCGTAAAAGAGCTTAATTTCTTCTATGAGATCTTTTAGAAGGTCCTGAGGATATGCTGAACAACCCTTCCCTCCCCACCCACACCCAGTTATCTTCCACTCCTAGGCCTGCCCCAAACACAACAATCCTTTGCAGCTTATCAGCCCTTGCCTTAATATATTTATTGCCAAGTGTTGACATAGTACCAAAGTACAGCCGCAACAAAATACCATGGAGTGTATGCATCAGTCACACAACTACAACTACCTTACCATTAATAATAACACTTTTGCATGGTAATAATATTTTTTATAAATACAATTGGAGAATTGGAAAAAACAAACACTTCAATAATCAATATTGTAACAACCTTTTATTTTACTTAACTACCTTAAAAAAACCAAGGATTAAGAAAATAGCAAAAAAAAAGCTATTAACTTTTCTAAAATAAAAGTTGTTTGGGTGAGCGAGGGCCCAAGGCAAACTGCCCCATTCCTCCCTAATGAGTTCTGATAGAATTAAACCTAAGTCAAGGGATTGGGTAGTGACGATCGATTTTCTTAAAGAGGCAGCCAATATCTCTTTGTCCGATGGTAGCAATGTAAAGTGTGAACTGTGTTCTTTTTTTCATTATATAGGCCATATTGTGTTCGGTTCCTTTTATATGTTTTCTATCCACCTTTCCTATACCTTCTTCTAAATATATATACTACAAATTACCTCATAAAGTGAAAAGAGGTTTTCCTTAAAGAGATATATTTATGAGTGATATACTGTATATTGTTTGAAAAAATACTTCTAAGGTTATTAAAATAAAGTTAATTAAAATAAATTTTATTTAGTTTTTAGAAAAAATTAAATAGGCGTTTGCTTCAGTTGAGGTTTTTCTTTCACTTTTCCAAATAAGAGACACTTCTTAATAACAGACTTTTTTTTATCTCAGAAGGTGTCTGTTACCCATACAAGACATAAATGCTGAAGTGTGAAAGTTTTGTCTTCATTAAGGAATTACAAATAGATGTGAATAATAGGCTAATAAGGTGGGGAATAGGAGGCAAAACAATCCAAACAGCTAAATGAAGATTCACTTCCTTTATTAAGACTAACAACTATCCAAATTGACATTTTTAAAAGAAGTCTTGCTTTGAAAATGGCTGGGGAAAATGTATTTTTTTGGTCTTTAAAAACTGTAAAATTAAGGAAATTTCAAAACCTGCAAAGTGCATCAACTCTCATTACAGACCATCCTTGGTTTGTGTGTCCCCAGACCAGCAAAAACTATGGTTGGGCCAGTGGAGGTTGCAGTATCCTGTCGGAGTTTGGCACCCTGCACCTAGAGTTTGCCTACCTCTCAGATGTGACGGGAAACCCGGTGTTCCGAGCCAAGGTGGACCACATCCGTCGGGTGTTGCAATCCATGGACAAGCCCAATGGACTCTACCCCAACTACGTCAACCCCAAGACTGGCAAGTGGGGACAACGTGAGTATTCTAATCCCTTCTCCAAACACTTTTGGATGAATGAGGACAGCTTTAGAACAGAATTGTTACTTTTCTTAACACAAACATATTTTAAATTTAATTCTTATAAGTTTCATTACTGGTTAAAATAATTAGTTAAAATTAATTAGGTAGTTAGTCAGTTAAACTATCTAAATTAAATAAGAAAGAAAGAATAGGGTGGTCGTGCATGTGAAGAGGTTGGAGATTGGAAGAGTGGCGAGGGAGTGGATGAAGGAGGTAGTTGGGAGAAGACCGAGAAGAAGATGGATGGCCGCTGTAAAGGAAGACATCCAGAATAGGGATGACTGGAGGGCCATAGATTATGATGAAATGTATCTAGATAGAAAGAAATGGAAGAGACTCACAAATTGTACCTGGTTCGCTGGAACAATAAACTGATAATGATGATGAGGGTGCACTGGCATTTTTATATGGAAAATACATGAGAATCACTTACTTCGATGGTTAAATGGTTTAAGGCGTTATTCTCACAAACTGGACAGCTTAGGATGGCGAGATCAAAGTTTGAATCTGTCAGGTGTACTGAGGGGGTTTTTCCTTTAAAGGTTCTCCACTCTCCCTCCACGTAAATGCGAGTACACTTCCTATAAATCTAACCTTCCTCATCCTTAAACCATTAGTGTAATTATTACATATGTGTATGATACAAACCGGTAGTAATGCTCAGTGCTATAAAAAAATATCCTCCATCCATGGTGGACCCAGGACAGTTGTATCCACCCTCCCCTTTATGTTGCTGCTCATTGGGGTGAATCTATCTAACTTTTCCCTTCTGCCCAAGTCTGAAGATTAAGAGAGTAACACATCTGATGCCATAACTGAAAGAACACTTGGAGACCACCTTTGGGGAATGGAGATCTGCCCTTAGATTTATTAGCTCATTGAGATTGTTTTCTCAACCTTCTAACTGACATCCGACCAGCCCATCATATAATAGCAAGACACCCCCCTTGTATTCAGGGGGGGAAGGAGTTGACCCCTCCATGTGTAACGGCCAGCGTTACAGAGGAAGTTCAGTTCTCAGCCTCAGGGACAGCCTGGTGAAAAAGCTGTATATGTTAGTTACTCTTAAGTTTATTAGTTAGGAACTCATGGAGGTGAATGCACAGTACCAACTATGTGTGACTAAAACCAGCTACACACTACCAACAGCTTAGTTTGTCACTGAAAAGGGACCTCTCATCTTCCCCCACTCCAAGACTACTGAGATATACTGTACAGCAACACAGTAAAAATGTTGTTTCTCATCTATTAATTTTTGCAAAATCATAAGACAATTTAATTATCATTTGTAACATTAATATAATTTTATTTTTTTTCCACATAGGACATTCAGCCAATAACTTTATACTTGTACATTGTATTTAACAATTGTCTACTGAAAGAGTACTTCTTGTTGCATTGCACCTGCACTGGTAGGTACACTGGTCATGAGGTACGGGTTCAAATCTCATTTTGCTGTACTGAGGCTGAATTTACACATGTGAATTTTCACTTGATTGCTACTATCTCCTTTCTATACTAATGTGGATGCATTTTCTCTAAGCTACCCTCCCAATCTTTACCCTTTATATTAAGTAACCTTGGTTTTAAATATATTAGTTAAAACATTTTTATATGATGCATACTTTACTTGTTTGAAGCATAAAGGCACATGTTTGTTCATAGCTGCACCAAGTCTTCTAGAAGTAGTCTTCTAGGAATCACAGAGAAACGGTGTGAAGGGGTCTCTGAATTAAGTTGAAGTCTGCTACAGTCTTTGTGAAGTTGTCAGGGTCTTTAGTTCTGCAATCAAATTATCTTATTGTGACATATTGCCTTAAAATGGTTAACTAGAAATTTAAGCTTATCACCACAGAAAGTCAGGAAAATATCACCCACAAGTATAAAGTGAAATAAAAATAACCCCTTGAAACCAGCATCATTATCTCAGCTTAGACGATCACAATACCGATCATCGGAGCATAAAAAAATCAATAAAATCAACTCTCTCACCTTTCTCAGCTGATCACACATTTCACTAGAGACTTCCAAATGTGGCCACATGAACTTATCCTGCCTCGGTCGAAACTTGGGCTGAGATATCTCAGAGTTCCAAGCTCACAGAGTGCGCCAATCGTATGAATGGAGGCCCACCTTGAAAACACACAAAAAAAGAGAAGTTAATGTTTTGTTCCAGATCACATGTCCATTGGTGCACTAGGAGACAGTTTCTATGAGTACTTGTTGAAGGCGTGGCTTCAATCAGGCAAGGAAGATCACGAAGCCAGGCAGATGTATGACGACTCTATCCACCATATACTGCAACACATGTTGCGAGTTTCCCCCGGGGGACTAACCTATATCTCAGACCTCAAGTTTGACAGATTGGAGCACAAGATGGGCCACCTGGCATGCTTTGCAGGTAACTTGTACCAAGAATGTTGAATCCTATAAACTAATGTTGTGCAAAGCTTCAAAAAGTCGAAGTCGAAAGTCAAATCTCCTTCGGCTTCGACTTCGACATCTACAATAACCTTCACATATTCGAAAAATTTTGAAGGATGGATAAATCATCGATTAATTATCAACGATTTAATTTTATCCTACTAAATATTAAATATTTCAATATTTGATATATTTAAAACCGTTAATAAACATAATTTTAACACCGACTAGTGATTTAACTATGATAACCTAAACATAGATCAAAAGCAGGTAAGTAAATGTTAATATATTATATTCACTATCACCAACATAATTTTGTAGAAAATAAAAATACATATTAAGAAATAACACCATGGTCACTGGTATGAAGCAGAGAAAGTGCCTTAGTTGTGCTATCATCCCAGCTCACGTCTAATGTTTAGTCCATAATATTCTATCTCTTTAGAATTATCTGTGACAAAATTACAAATACATTTTGACACAAACTAATCATAGCTTCTTTGCGTTTTTTTATTATTCAAAATGGCTGATAGGGAAAGTGGGAAATAAAAACAAAATATAATTTATTATTTTTATCAGAGAAATGCAGATAAAAAGACATGCATATGTAAAGTTTGCAAAATAATTGTTGATCTAAAAATTAAAAGTAGTGTTAAGTGACAACAAAAATCCTAGGTAACTTCGACTTTGACTTTTCTTCGCAACTTTCAAGCTTCACTTCACATTTAAAAAGTGTCCTTCGCACACCCCTATTATAAACTTTATTTTTTAAGAATTTATGAAGTCGATGAGTGAAATTATATAAAATATTTCTTAGGGATTATTAAATCATACCTTGGCATTGCAGTTTTCCTATATCTTTTTATTTCTTATCAATTTCATATTTTGATTCCCTTGATCTTTATTTGTCCAATTTAAAATTTGTTAAAAAGAAAACTTAGCAAAATGATATTATTTTAGTTTTAAGCTGACTGAACTTGCAAAGTTTTTAAGATATGTATGTCGAGTCGGCAACATTAGTTAATTCTGATTAGATGGTGTGATTTATTTTTAAATGTATCCTGGACCTTTGGTCTTACATTTTTATTTATGCTGTGTGGTGATGTCATGAGTATGAAAGTTGCTGAAGGTGTTTGTGTGCTCAGGTGGGTTGATCGGTCTGGGCGCGCACTCCCTCAAGAATGACCTCTCTGATCGGTACATGGATATAGCGGATGGTGTGACCAATACGTGTCATGAGGCATACGATCGCACAGCCACCAAGTTGGCACCTGAAGTGTTCCGCTTCACAGATTCTATTGAAGCCAAGAGCCTCAAGAGCAATGAAAAGTACTACATTCTGCGACCTGAGACCTTCGAGTCCTACTTCATCATGTGGAGACTAACCAAAGACCCCAAGTACCGGGAGTGGGGGTGGGAGGCTGTGCAGGTGAGGTCATCTACTGTTACAAATAATCTGCCTCATATCAGTGCTTGTTTTACTCCTAATAAGCATTATAAGTAGGGGTGTACAAAGCTCTCAAAACTTCATCTTGGCTCCAAAAAATATATCGGCTTCGATTTTGCTTCAAAAATTATTCCGGCCTCAACAATTATTTGTGAAGCTTTGCCAGTAAAAATATTGACAGGTAAAATACTATATTTATGTTGAATTATTGACATCCTGAGCTGTTATATAAATTATGACTTAATATTTTTTTAAATCTGAAGTAACTGAATTGCAAGCTATGATAGTAACTTTATTTATCAGATTAGATTTAAATATAATGTGTCTTCTCCGTTCTTCTTCCATCAACCTTACTTCACCTTTAGGCAAATCACCCTTTGCAATGTCTTGCGCCAGTGGTTTTAAAACTTGTGAGTAATGAGTCGCTAGCAGATTACTCGATACTTACTTGTAATCTCGTAAGACTTAGTTTTGAAATATCTGAGGTGCAAAACCTGATGTCACACTAGCGATTTGCAAGAGGATTCACCTCTCCCGCAAAACATGGTACGAAACAGGACTTGTCTATCGAGTAGAGTAACATAAAACAAGATGGACACTCAATTCCCTCTTCATTTGCAGCTTTCTGAAAATGATTTTGTTTAAAGAAAAGCACTATTGTACAAAATATATAATTGCTTTAGACGCACAATGCAGTCCTTCAATAAAACCAATATGTGTAAAACCGTTTGTGTGTGTGTGTATATATATATATATAAAGTGAAAGGCACAAGCTTAATTTATACTAGCGTCAAATTGTGTTCTTAACTCGATCGACAGCATGAGTTTCTACTAATCTAGAAGTCAAGACCTATCACATTCAAGTTTTTTTTAAATCTCATTTTATTGAAAAAATTAACTTTTTGACTCAGAAATTGTATTAAAATAACTTATAAGGTTATTTTAATTTTTGATCTGTATGAAAAATATACTTGCTAGTTGAGCCTATGTAGACTAACCCAATAGTCTGATTTAAAATACCTTTTGTACATCCATTACCATTTCCTGTCTGTGGCCTAGGTTAGTTTTTTATAAAAGTCATATATTTTTCACTCCCAGCCTACTAAGACTGTCATAGCTTCATATGTCTTATAATCTATCTTAAGACTAGGACAGGCACAACATCCAGCCTCCGACCGTTAATTCATTAATGTGAAAGGATAAACCCACATTTCACCACTGATAAATTTTTCGGCCATGCCGAGAATCAAACCCGGGAACCTTAGCTCAGTAGATTGACAATTTACCGACTGAACAAAGGTGTTAGATATTTAAAATAATTAACAAGTTAAATTAAATGCTCTACATTAAATCAAAATGCTAACATATGTAGGTAATAATTATTATCAGAATAGTAAACCCGCTTAAAACCTATGATATTTATGGGTTTTTTAATGTTGTGAAATAATTGATATTATAATAGAATTGACTAGTATTTTTTATTCCAATAAAATTTAAATGTCAAGAGTTTATTTTGGGATATCTGATTCTTAAGAGTAACACGCTATAACCTAACTATAGTAACTTTTGAAATTTTTGACACAATCAACTTGTTTGCAAATGAATACAAAATTTAAAACTAGGGCTGTCAAACTCGATTCCTCGATACCCTTGATTCTTACTGGTATTGAAAGAATCGAGAATCGATATTAATATTACGATTTTCGCTTCTTTGTTTCTTAGTTCTCAATAAAACTGGCAACTAAACAAAACAGCAACATTCAAAATGGGTGATAATTGACTATCACTCATATTAGTTTAGTTGCCGTTTCACTTAAATGCTGGCAAACTGTATATATACTGTATTGGCTCGAATATAGTAAGACCCCAAATATAATACAACCCTAACATTTGGAGGTGATCTACATGCAAAATAAATGGTCTCGAATATAATACAACCTGACATTATGACAGTAACAAGAGGTAAAAAGTATAAAACCTAACAAATTTGACACCTTTTTTAAAAAGTTATAGTTAAGTGAGACTGTTAGAATATATTGATCGATTCTAAACAAACAATCGATATATAGTACGTAGACTAGGGATGGCAATTTTCCGTAATATATTGATATATCTATCATTAATTGATACATCACAACGTGTATATCGAAAACTACGATATTCCTACAAATTAAAATGGCTGCTCTCTTGTAATTATATTCTTTGTTGCTTTTCAATTTTGAATGTTTTTATTTAGTTCTTTGAATAAGATAAGTTTAATAAAAATAGAACAAAAATTGACGTAGCTAATAAAAATTAAGCAAAAAACCATTATATTTATTTTAATTCCCCAGATTATCGATATACCGTTGCCAAAACTAATTTCTGATGAGCTAACATGCGTAGGATCAGTTATGGCGGACGTCTTAAAATTTTTGTAACGTTTGAAATGTGTTCGTCTTTTCGTTATAAAATCCTGGTTTAAATTAGGAGGGATAGCCAGCACACTTACCTTGGTGATACTGGAGTAGAAATTGTTTAGATAGAACACTAAAAAAACGCACAAACACATTTTTAAGGACAAGCTTTCACTGTCACAGACGGCTTCATCAGGTCAAGAGAGTAGACTGATGCTCTTGGTTGAACTGTCAAGGTTGACTGTCCACAGCTGACTGTTTTTCAGTTATGATATCACTGTATAGATGGCAGCACTATGAATAAATAGATAGTTAGAAAAACTAAAAATGATGTTATATACATAAAAAAAAATCAATCGTTACCACCCAATTCCCATCTTAGGGTTCATTTTGAGATATATTATATATTAATACTTGATTATAGGAATTCTACTTGTCACTGTTTTGCCTAGTTAGTTTCTTAAAATCTACCACAAGCCATCTGTGATCTGCTTCTAAATTTACTTTGATTTCTATCTCCAGATCCTGCATGAATTCTTCTTTCTCTTCATTTGTGCAATCATTCTTGGGCGCATACCCCTGGAATAAGTCTGTTACTTCCTCCTATACAACTATTGACAGTTTTATTCTCTTTCCATTTATATATCTACAGGGTGTCCAGCAACCTGGAAAAGTCAGGGAATTTGATTAAATTTCTGGAATTTTCACATATTCACTAAAATAATAAGTCCAAGCTATTTTCAATTACAATAACCAACTGTCTAAATAACATTTTTCTTGCAGTTAATACTCATTGCGAATTTCTTTTAGTACAGTTGTCCATGCTTAGTGTACTAATCTCAATTCTACAAGTCAACTTTTTCATCTGAACTTTACACTCCTCTATTGCGTGTCTTTAGCCAAAGTTGAGTCATTAGTTCATTTGCCCGTGTAAGACGATCTTTTAATGTATAAGTATAATCTGAAATTTAACTTAGATCACACGACCCAATATCCCATTGCTTTAGGCTGACATCATTTAAACCCTTCATAGAGTGTTACAATTTCAAAATGTGTGTGTGTGTGTTTTTTTTG
>CABFWB010007282.1:9982-26064 GCA_902151455.1 Timema bartmani | reverse complement strand
TGGCGACTGGGAAAGTGAGGCCCCCAGCTATGATCTCGACGCTAAGGAGACCGGACGGTGGTATGACAATAGGTTGGCAAGAGTCAGCGAGGTTGTTGATCGACACCCTGATTCCGGACGATGACGGACGGGATGACGAGGGGCAAAGGGTAATGAGACAAGAGATGGACCAAGGATATGACAATATAGCGAGGGTGGCTCCGGCAACGCAGGAGGATATCATCAGGCACATAGCCGGAATGAAGAGGAAGAAAGCGCCTGGGCCCGATGGTATTAGGGTCGAGGTGCTTCAAGAAATCAGGGAGCAGGTAGCGCCCTTTCTCGCCGGGCTGTTGAATGAGTGCACCGCTCAGGGAAGGGTCCCCAATGTGTGGAAACAGAGCGAGGTAGTTGTTCTCAGCAAGGGGGACGAGAGAGATCCACAGCTCCCGAAATCATACAGGCCAATATGCTTGTTAAATCTATGCGGAAAGTTGCAAGAGAAACTGTTATGTGAAAAGTTAACAGCGCATAGAAGAGAAGTGGGCATGCATGGGCAGCAGTATGGTTTTAGGAGAGGTAGATCTACGGAGGACGCTATCTGTGAGGCTATGAGCCTGATGGATAGGTGTAGAGGAAAATATGTAGTGGGAATGTTCGTGGACATATCGGGAGCGTTCGACAACTTATGGTGGCCAGCATTGTATGCGAGGCTTAGAGAGATACGTTGCCCGGGGGATCTCTATGGAGTCCTCAGGGATTATTGTAGGGATAGGGATTGAGATGTCCAGGAGCAAAAATTGCTAAGAAACTAACAAAAGGGTGTCCCCAGGGGTCGGTCTGCGGGCCGATCTTTGGGACATAGGACTAGAATCTGGATTGCTGGAGCTTGAGGCCCTACCTGGAACGGCGGGGGTGGTCGCCTTTGCGGACGATTTGCTAGTTATAGCGGAGGCTGGGACAAGATTAGAGCTAGAAACCAGGAGCGGAGCCGTGCTAGCAGGACTAAGCTCTTGGTGTAAGCGGGTGAAATTGTCCCTGGCGCCGGCAAAGACGACATATGTGCTGTTCAGGGGGGTCCTACGCAGATACCCAATACTAAGAATCGACGGAGAGACCATAAGGCGGAGTGAGAGTACAAGGTACCTGGGGGTCACGTTGGACGAGAAGGGGAACTTCATACCACACCTAGAGAATGCTTGTAGCAGGGGCCTTAGAATTATGAACAAAATAATAAGTATAGGAACAAGGAGGTTTAAGTTGCCGATTAAATGTGTTAGGCTATACCATCAGGCACTGCTAGTCTCCGTGGTGGGGTATGGAGCCAGTGTATGGGCTCATAAACTGAGACAAGTGTTACCCAGAAGAAAGGTGAGGAGCCTTCAGAGGGGAGTGCTTCTTAGGTTATCGGGTGCGTACAGGACTGTGGTAACCGATTCGTTGAACGTGGTCTTGGGGATATGGCCTCTGGACTTAGACATAAGACGTAGAGCGGCTCTGTACTGGTTGAAAAAGGGGGAAAGAGACAAGGTAGCCAGATTAACAAGAGAAGGAATTACAACGAAGGTGGGGATACGAGAGGCTCTCCTGGATGAGTGGCAGGATGAGTGGGATGGAAGTGACACTGGAAGGAGAGTCTATCGCATCTTTCCTAATATTAGAGAGCGCCTTATAATGACGCATTTAGAGCCGTCAACAGGCATGATACATTATCTAACGGGTCATGGTCCGTACAGAGCTACCCTACAAAGACTAGGACTAGCAGAAATAGACAGATGCTATTGCGGGGAGGTGGCGACGCCTGAACACGTCGTGCTGCAGTGTGTACTGACGGCGGATGTAAGGTCAGAACAGCAAATACCAATACAAGCAGGAGCAATATTTCATATAGTGCGAGACGTGGATAGGTGGGGCATCCTCGACAAAATAGCAGACGAGGTGTCTAAGAGGGAGAGGGAAACGTACGTGGGTGAACTGAAGGCAAGACAAAGATAAGGGAGACTGGAAGAGGACTTGGACAGGACGATTAGGGAAATGACGGGAGTAACCACAAGTAGTGAGGAAGAGACGGATGAGGACGAATAACTGAACAATTGACGGAATAATTAGGAAGGGACAGAGACAGAGTGAATGGTGTTTTTATATAAGAATGGATGAATGGGGGGCTGGTAAGATGGACTGATGCTGCTACCGGGAACCCGGAGCTCCAACTGAGGCCAATCTAGGCTGGATGCCAGCAGTGCAAATTGCTGAAGAATCAGCGGGGGTTGTGATTCCAGTTGGAAGTTTGATTAAGAAGGAAAAGATGGAAGATAGAACAGCCCCGGGGAAGAAGATTAGGTTAAGTTAGAAGTTAAGTAGTCTTAGGCATTTTTGTTAGGTTTAAGTTAGTATAAGGTCCATAGGCGGTGGTTTTGTAATTAAGTGGGCGGAGCGAAATCTCCGATAGGGCGCCTCCCCAGGTGGAGGATAGGGGGATGCTCGCCGCCGTCGCTCAGAGCCACGGCCCTGAAAACATGGTCCCAGGCGGTCGTGGAGCTGGGTGACGGCGGGGGGTACCGGGGATGAGTTACCCGGGGCGGACCAACTAATTAACTAGAAAAGGGATTATATAAGGACACCTAGGTTAAGTGCTTATATCCAAATTTAGTAATTATAAAAAAAAGGACTGAGAAAATAATAATGGAAATAGTGCAATAAAAAGGAAATTACGCTCCATTTTTATAATAGGTAATGGAGTAAGAAAATAGGGTAAATGAAAAAAAAATGTCCCTACTGACCACTTTGAAGAAACCCTTTAACTATCTAGGTTGGAGGAGTGCCCGACTCTTCATTTGGCGATGAGGCACATAGTAAGGACGGGTCACGAGAAAGGTATGTCCATCGCGTTCTCGACTCCAGAGGCCCTGGACAGGATTCAGCTAAGGGCGATGAATCTCCCAACGGAGGCTAAGACACTCTTAGGGAAAGTCCAGAAAGTATTTGATAGGAGGAAAGAAATACTAGGTATTGAAGAACTGTACAGGCACTTCGTCCAAGCTAACGGTCACGTCGCGTTTGACGCGAGGGAAGTATGGCCTAAGTGTTATTTTTGCTTACAAGAGCCCTACATGACGAGGGGTGGCAATATCGTCGAAGCTCAGTTACCCAAGATGGCAAGGCTGGTATATGGTGGAGAAAGATCAATGAGCCTTATAGTGATCGTTAAGAGGGACATGACCGTTACAAGGGTGGATCAATATTGTCACAAGGTCACTTGCGTTGAGATAAGATCAGACGCGGGCGAGTTTATCCTAGTCAATATGTACTTCCAGTACAGGGAGGAAATAGAACCGTACCTCGAACAGCTGGAGGCAATGGTGGATACGTTTAGAGGGAAGCCGCTTGTAGTCGTTGCGGACGCGAACGCGAGGTCACCTCTATGGTTTTGCGATGACATACGGAGGGAGGATGGGAGAAGAGGAGGATTTAGAGCCTATCAGAGAGGAGAGAAACTAGTAGAGACAATTGAAGCTAAGCAATTAGAGGTGATGAACGAGTTCGGGAACCCGCCGACCTACGTGGGGGCCACAGGTGCTAGGTCGAATATAGATGTCACCTTGTGTAACCAAGAAGCGGCTGGAATGGTTCGGAACTGGAAAGTACTGGACGGGGTAACAGTAAGTGACCACAATATGATCACCTTTGAAATAATGGGATGACGTTGGGATGGGAGGAATCCGCGAAGCTCTTGATGGATACCCTGTTACCAGACGACGATGGGCAAGACACAGAGGCACAAAGGGTGACAAGAAGACAAATGATGGAACTATACGAGAATGATGATAGGATGGCACTGACAACTCAGGAGGAGGTTGCCGGGGTGATAGCCAAAATGAAAAGAAAGAAGGCGCCTGGGCCTGATGGTATAAGGGTCGAGGTCCTTCAAGAAATCAGTGAGCAAATAGCGCCCTTTATGTCCGAACTGTTGAATTAGTGCACCGCTCAGGGCAGGGTGCCAAATGTATGGAAACAGAGCGAGATAGTTATTTTCAGTAAGGGAGACGAGAAAGACCCGCAACTCCCTAAGTCATATAGGCCGATATGTTTGCTTAACACTTGTGGAAAATTTCAAGAGAAAATCATGTGTAAAAGGTTGACCGATCATTGGATGGCGGTCGGTATGCATCGGCAGCAATATGGTAGGTCTACGGAGGACGCTATATGTGAGGCTATGACCCTGGTAAATAGATGTACCGAGAACTACTTTGTGGGACTGTTTGTGGACATCTCGGGGGCTTTTGACAATCTATGGTGGCCGGCTCTCTTTGAGAGTTTGAGGCGGATACGGTGTCCCAGAAACCTTTATGAGGTTTTCAGGGACTATTGTAAGGACAGGTACGCGACCCTGAGATGTCCGGGAATGGTCATAAGCAAAATGTTGACGAAGGGATGTCCCCAGGGGTCGGTCTGTGGGCCGATTTTCTGGGATGTAGGACTAGAGCCAGGGTTGACAGAGGTAGAGGCTCTCCGTGGAACGGCGGGAGTGGTCGCCTTCGCTGACGACTTACTGATTAGAGTGGAGGCCAGGACGAGACAGGAACTGGAAACCAAGAGTGGGGCTGTGCTAGCGGGGTTAAGCTCTTGGTGTAGGCAGGTAAAGTTGAGTCTGGCGCCAGCGAAGACGATATATGTGATATTCAGGGGAGTCTTGAAGAGGGACCCGATAATCAGAATTTTACGGACAGACCATTAGGAGGAGTGGGAGCACCAGATACCTGGGTGTCACGCTAGACGAGAAGGGGAATTTCATAGCCCATGTTGAAAATGTTTGTGGTCGAGCATTGAGACTGATGCATAAGGTTGTACCATCAAGCATTGTTGGTCTCGATCGTGGGCTATGGAGCCAGTGTGTGGGCGCATCGGCTGAAGAGGGTAGTACAGAAGGTTAGGCTTAGAGGCCTGCAGAGGAGTATACTTCTCAGGCTCTCTGGTGCTTACAGGACAGTGGCGACCAACTCGTTATGTGTGGCGTTGGGTATCTGGCCCCTGGACTTGAAAGTGAGGAAGAGGGCTGCCATGTACTGGTTGGACAAAGGGGACATGGGAAAGGGTAGGTGAGTTGACAAGACAAGGAGTGGTGACCAAGAGGCAGATCCGGGAGGCCCTCCAGGACGAGTGGCAAGCTGAATGGGAAGAGAGCGAGACGGGCAGGAGGACCTACCGGATCTTTCCAAGCGTGAGAGAGCGTATGGCGATGGCGCATCTTGAGCCTTCGACTGGAATGATTCACTTTTTGACTGGACACGGACCATATAGGGCAGCTCTTTTCAGACTGGGACTAGTGAATGACAGTAGGTGTGACTGTGGGAGAGAGGCCACACCTGAGCATGTTGTCCTGGAGTGCGAGCTTACGGTAGCGGAGAGGGAGATTTTGCAGATACCCCTGCAGGCTGGGGCAATTTTCCACATAGTAAGGGACGTGAACAGGTGGGGTCTCTTGGACAGAATAGAGGACGAAGGGTCAAAAAGGGAGAAGGACAAATACGTAGGGGACTTGAGAGTGAGAAGACGATTAGCACAAGTTAATGACGACTTAAATGCGACAATAAGAGAGATAACTGAAACGACGAGTAGTGAAGAAGGGACAGATGTAGATGAGATCTTTGAAAGGAACTGGTGGGAGAGAGGGAATTAAAAGTAGGTGCTGGAACTATGGAACAGAGCGGCTGGTGTGAGGGGTCTTGATGGGTCTCCTGGCTATCCGGAGATCAGCTGAGGCAGGCTCTTGCTGGATCCCAGTAGTGGAAATTGCTGATGAGTGAGAGCCGGAATTCCAGCTGAGGAAGTGGGCGGAGGGGATGGAATAGAGAGGAAGAAGAGGAGGGACCTCAAGGAACAAGAACCTGGCGACCTGAGATGGAGGCATCTTGGGCCTGGGGTATTTCGGACTGTCGAGCCGTCGGAGCCTAGATGCCGCTGGGTCAAGATGGGACCAGGCATAGAGCAGTTGTAGAGAAGAAATAACATCGAGTTAAAATTAAGTTCTTGTTATGTAAATAGTAGGTTCAAATTTTTATGTACATTAGTTAGTAAGATAGGTTAAATACATATGTATGGTGAAGGAGGAATAATGTGTTAAACTTAAGTTTTTGTTGTATAAATAGTAGGTAGTAATTGTGATGTACATTAGTATTAAGTTAGGTTAGGTCCATAGGTATGGTTTCGCGGGGAAGTGGGCGGAGCGAGCACTCCGGTAGGGCGCCTCCCCAGATGGCGGATAGGGGGATGCTCGTCGCCGCCACTGGGAGTCACGGCATGGCCCTAGGCGGTCGTGGAGCTGAGTGGCGGCGAGGGGTACCGGGTGAATGAAATACCCGGGGCGGACCAACTAGTAGGAAATATAGATAGTAGGATATATGGACATTAGGTTAGGTGCAAATATCGAGATTTAGTTAAACTTAAAAAAGGATAAGAGGTAGAAGGAACCAGAGTATTAAGTGTGTAAGCAAGCCCCTTTTTATAATTATAGATATTGGGGCAAAAAAATTTGGATAAATGAAAAAAAATAATGTCCCTACCTAGTTGGACTCTCGCTTGTGATGCCACAGTGAGTGGACGTGTTCAAGTAGTGCTCCCGTCAAAACGTGTTAACATAGGTTTAAACGGTCGTAGCGGCACGGGAAAGGTAAACATCTTGTGAGGATTGAAGAGCGGAAGCGATTAAAAGTGGTATGGTGAAGAACGGACCTGAATTGCAACCCCTATAAAAGGGTCCCCTTTTGGGGGGGAAGGAGGTAGAAAGTGGGGGAGTGTTTAGCATTGAAAAATCCAGAATTTTTTTTAGAGCATTTTGTTTTTGATTTCGAAGAAATCGATTAAATACTTTAGGAGTTATTAAGGTGCAAAGATTAGGTCAAGGGAGGTCACTCCTGACTTCCTGGGTAAATTTTCCATAGTACAGACTAAAGAAGCATACTAGCTCACAAACTAAACAGTGAATAACTTTGTAGGGAATAATATTAGATACCATAAACTAGGTATATAAATAATCAGTGAAAAGAGAGCTATAAAATTCCAGTGGCGGTCAGAAAAATATTAAAAAGGGGTAAATTTTGAATTTTTCGGAGAGGGCTTTTCGGGGTCTTAGGGAACTTAAGACAAGTCCAGAGGAGGTGGTGAGACAACAAAAGAAGAACCCAGTGGCGGCTGAGGGAACATTTACAAAGGTAAAAATCTTTTCTTCTGTATCAAATATTCTAATTGGTACGGAACGTCAAGGTGAAGGGAAAAGTGAACTGGTAGAGGGTAAGTGCTGAAGGAAATGCCGATCAACAGGAGCCCGGTTCGGGGGGTGGAAAAGAAGGGGAAGTTAAAGGAGGAAGAGGAGGGGAAGGGTGGAGGGGAAAAGGAAGTAAAGGAATTAAGTGAGGCAGATGTCAGAGCGTTCATGGAGGCGGTCATTGCGGCACTAGGCAGGGGCAAAAGAAGGGGAGATGACACCAGCAGAGGTCCAAGAAGAAGAGTTTCAGTACTTGACCGTATTGTGGGAGTATAACAAGAAGACCAGATTATCGAAAGCAGAATTAAAAACCATATTTGCAGGGTACAAGGGGATAGCAAATGCGTTGGCACACACCAGGGCTAAGTTAGAATTGGTGGAGAAAGATGAGAGGCTGAGGGAAGAAAATGACAGGCTGAAAAGAGCTGAGGTGGGGGCAGTCACGAAGGTGGGACCGTCGTATGCTGCGGTGGCGGCGGTAAAAATGCAGGGAGGAACTAGGGGAAATGAAGGTAAGATCATTCGGCTGGATGAGGAAAGAAAAGTGAACGCGGTGTTTATATCATCGAAAAGTGGGAAGGATGTTGAGCAAATGGAAAGAATATTAAAAGAGAAGATAGACCCGAAAAAGGATAGCTTGAAAATAAAATATATTAGGCCAGCGGGAAAAAAGTTGGTGGTGGAGACTGCAAACGAGAGGGAGGTGGAGAAGTTAATGCAAAACTAAGGTGTGAGAGGCCTAAACTAAGAAATCCGCTGGTGACGATATTTGATGTAAGTGTTGATTATAACGGAGGAGGCGTTAGGTGATATGGTCTATGAGCAAAACTTTAAGGAGGAGATTGATGGGGAGGCGTTCAAGGCTGGTTTTAAGGCAAGGTTCAGAACTGGGCCCAGGGATAGAAGGGTTACGAATCATGTGGTAGAGGTTAGTCCGGAGGTGAGAAGGCTCTAGTTGAAGGATAGAGTATACCTGAGGTTTACTAGCGTAAACGTCAAGGATTATAGAGTCATCTCAAGATGCTTCCAATGCGGTGACCTTGGTCATATCAAGAAGTCCTGCAGGAGTGGACCAAAGTGCTTAAAGTGTGGCAAAGAAGGCCACGAGAGGAATAACTGTAACGATGAAGAGATTTGCATACCATGTGTAAATAGGAGCGGGGGAAGGAACTGGAAGAGGAAGAAGTGGTGCTGCCTGAATAGGCAAAGGACCTGGAAAGAGGGAAACTAGGAGGAAGGAGGAACGAGTCGAGGAAAAATGTGTTAGGGGAAAGGATACACCAGGAGCAAGGTAGGAGTATCATCTGGAAGCCAGCTGGGGGAGTACCCTTAACTGTAGGAACCGGATGAGAGAGACCACCTAGAGCAAGAACGAACAAGGAAGGATAAGAAGTAGGCGGTGGAATACAAGTGCATATAGAAGATGGAAGATCAAAGGAAGTTGGTGTAATTAGAATTGTAGGTGGATCAGGGTAGAAAGTAGGAAGGGGGTCGTGTATAATTAGTTATTAGGTTAGCTAGTAAGTTAGTAGTTAAGGGTGCGGCAGTGGGAAGCTAGAAGTAGTTGGTCGCCACCAATAGGGCGCCTCCTCAGGTGGCGGATAGGGGGATGCTCGTCGCCGTCATCAAGAACCGCGGCTCTGGAGACATGGTCCCAGGCGGTCGTGGAGTTAGGTGGCGGCGAAGGGTACCGGGGAAATAAAATACCCGGGGCGGACCAGTAGCACGGAAGAAAGAAGCAAATAGCACGCTGTTAATTACCAGGAAAAAAAAAAAAGAGGAATTTGAGATTATATGGAAAAAGAATTGAGGAAAACTAAGCCTGGATTAAAATATTTAGGGACCAGGCTAGTAGAAACCGGACGGTAAAAAAAATAAAAAAATGTCCCTACCTAGAACTTCCCGCTGCGGTGTCGCACTGAGCGGACGTGTCTGTGTTCGCTCCGCGTTTTTTGTTTTTAAAAAATAGAAAAAGGTGTGACAAAAAAGATTTCTAAAACAACTTGTGTGGAATTGAAGGGTCTACGAGAAGATCTGTGTTTCAACTGTGTTCGAGACCAGCTGGAGGCGCTACAGTGTTCCGCGGTTTGCGGAGCCGCCTGGAGAGCGGGGGAGATGTAAGGAGGTGAGAAAAATCGGCTGTGAAATTACGGACATTTTGTTGTGGGAACGGGGTAAATTGGCCATATACTTTAGAAGTTATTAAATAAACAGTGAATTAAATAACAAGGTCGGGGCATAATAGGTCATCTAGGTGACGCGTCCGGTGCATTCTTAGTGCATCTTCGGTGCAAAGAACTAGACACTAGGTTGGGGAATTACTTTGTTATTTTTCTGGTAATATTTTAGTGACTTTTTGGGAAACCACAGAAACCAAAAGTATAGACCGGAGAGAACAGTAGGGGAGTACCAACCTAGGAGTGATCTTGGGGATTTTTTCTGAGGAATTTTTGGGGGTTTTCTGGTGACTTTTTTGAAATTAAGTGAAATTGAAAGAGAAGTGCGAAAAATAAGTCGTACCAACTTTTAGTTACTTCTGGGGGAAAATTCTGGAGATTTCTGGTAACTTTCTGGTAATACCTCAGAACTAAAGGAAAGAACTAATAAATAGGTCCTGCCAACATCTGGTAACTTTTGGGGGAATTTCTAGTGATTTTCTAGTGACTTTTGGTGATGTTTCTTGGAAATAAGTGGAATTGAAGACAAGTGTGAAAAGTAAGTCGTACCAACTTTTAGTTACTTCTGGGGGGAAATTCTGGGGAATTCTGGTAATACCTCAGAACTAAAGGAAAGAACAAATAAATAAGTCCTGCCAACTTTTGGTAACTTTTGGGGTAAATTTCTAGTGATTTTTAGTGACTTCTGAAAATAGCTGGGAAATAAGGAAGATCTCTGGAGAGGAACTTGACATTTGGACAACACTCGGGGAAGTGAATGTTTGGGTAGAGCCATAAGGATCTCTGGAGATGAGCTCAGAGAGGAAAGGAGGAAGGGTAGGAGAAGTCAAGGAAGCTAAGGAGAGGGGTAAGGATAAGGAGAAGATGGAAGAGAGGAGGAAAGCGGCTGGGTCAAGAGGAGCGGAGGAGGCGAAGAAGAGGGAAGAGGACGGAGGGGAGAGGAGAGAGGAAGAAGCCCAGGGCGAAACGGAGGAAGAGCATGAATAAGATAGTAAGCATTGAGCAGAGAAGGTTTCACTTGCCAATGAGGGTGATAAAGATCTACCATCAAGCGATACTGCTACCTATAGTAGGGTACGCAGCATGTGTATAGGCTCACAGACTAAACAATGTGGTACCCGCTAAGGCGGTAAGAAGTATCAAAAGGAATGTCTTACTGAGGCTCTCTGCTGCCTATAGGACGGTGGCAACTGATGCGCTAAGTGTAACTCTGGGTATCTGGCCGTTGGACTTGTCGGTGAGGAAAAGGGCGGCTGGGTACTGGTTTAGGAAGAACAAGTTGGATAGGGCAAGGATGCTCATCTCGCCGGAGGTGGAAACGGTAGCGGATGTTGAGCTGGCCCTGTGGGTGGAGTGGCAAAGACGCTGGGGTAGCAGTGAGACTGGCAGGAGAACGTATCAGCTCTTCCCCAATGTGGTAGAAAGGGCTGATAACAAACATCTGGAGCCATCCCCGGTTCTCATCCAGTTCATTACAGGCAAGGGACAATATCCTGAATCGTTGTGTAAGTTGGGACTGGTTGAGTCGGATACGTGTGAGTGTGGCGAGGTGGGTACTCCTGAAATGCAGGCGCGGATCCAGAAAATTTTCATAGGGGGGTCAAGCTAATTATAAATAACATAATTACTAATAATGTAAGCTTATTATTTAAGTAAAATAAGAATATTTTAGAACGTTTGAAAATGCATTATAGCAATGTGATAGTTTTTTTTGTCTGATCAATTTCTCAGCGTAGTCACCTAAATAACTCTAGAAATCCACAAAAATTAAAATTATATAATGTCAATAGTAAGTATCTTTTTAAAGCAACAGTAATTACAATTACTACTACTACTACTACTACTACTACTACTACTAATAATAATAATAATAATTAATAATAATAATAACTATAAAACCTATACAAAACATTGTTCAAACGTACCTCATATTTTATAAATGCATTAATTGCATTTTCCTCTTATTCTTTTGAGCAAATTTCTCCAAAACTTCATCAGGATGAACTTCTATGCTTCGATGAATATTTAACATGGCCAAACCATTTAATCGTTCCTCATCCATATTTGACCTTAAGTATGTCTTTAACCTTCTTAGGGTAGAAAATGATCTCTCACTAGTGCAAGTAGTCACGGGAAGAACAGACAAAATGTGGAGAAGAACTTTGATGTTTGGGTAAAAACCATCTGAAGCATGCATTAAGCTGTCAACCGCACTAGATGGACACTCTGCCTTAGATTTATGTTTCCAGCGTTGTTGCCACAAGTCAATCTCTCCACGAAGTTCTGACGGAGTCCCAGGAAGGTCATTAGCATATGTTTGAGCTGCTTGTAATAAAATTTCATTGTCTTGGTTAGCAAATGCTGGTATTAAACCGTATAATGTGATAATATTATCATGTCCAGTTGATGAAAATCTAGTTGACAGTTCAGAAATAAGATAGTCCACAAATGGCAGGTAGACATTTAGTCTATAATATTCCTCAGGACTATATGCAGCAACATTTGGCCCATGAGTTTGTGTTCGAAAGGTCCTTGGTATAGTGATGTCAATTTCATGTTTTACAGCCAAATTCACCGATTCATTATAGACTTCTGTATATTTATTAGGGTTATTCCGATAATCTTTCAATGTCTCTAAAACATTTGCTACCATATTATAGCAGTTTTTCAGGTCTAACGAAGGGTTTTGAAGCTGACGAGACAACGTGACTGTTAGACTGAAGATAAATGAAACAATATGCAGAGTTATAATAAAGTCAAACCTGAGAACTGAGGTGAGTAAAAGTGCTGACTTTGATGATGGTGCTTCCGCATCAAATACTTGTAGGAAACATACAACTGCATCAAAAACATGTAAGAATTGTAAAAATGCATCGTGTCGTTCTACCCAACGCGTCTCACAAAGCGTTTTGAGTTTGCACTTTGTTTCTTCAGGATATTGTTCATGTATTTTTGCTTTCATTAAATCTGTTCGTTTACTGGATTCTCTTACTTCATTTGTTACGTTACTGACCACAGCAATAGCGTTCCTTACACTTGTTAAAGAACATGCTTTAGAAATGGACAGATTTAGTTTGTGAGAAGCACAGTGCATATATATAGCAAGAGGCTGCTTTTCCCTAATACGAGCTTGCACACCTTTGATTTTACCAGACATGTTAGACCCTCCATCGTACCCTTGACCACGCAGGTTTTCAATTTTAAGTCCCAAATTGTTTAATTTTTCAAGAAGTAAGTTTGTGAGAGCCTCGCCGCTGAGATTTCTCGCTTCCACAAAACCTAAGAATTCTTCTCGAATTTTAAGTGAAACTATGTCCAGAAATCTAACACAAAGACTCATCTGTTCAACTGTTCCAACATCCGTTGTTTCATCTGCTAGTACCGAAAAAAATTGCCCTGCTTTAATGGACTTAACAATTTTACTAAGGATAACTTCTCCACAAGCTTCAATTAATTCGTTCTGAGTTGTTTTACTAATAAACGTTGCATTTTTGGGTGCTGTTTTTATGTGATTTTTTAAATCACTATCACCGGCATCAATACGGAATCTTAAAAGTGCTCGGAAGTTTCCCTCATTTTCTGTGCTATCGTTTTCGCTAAGCTCTCCATCATCACGATGACCTCTTAGGGGAAAGTTTTGTCGGCCACATAGTATAACTGTCTTTATCATGGGTATCAAACGTGCTCGATTTTCTTCAATTCTTTTTTTCACTTCACAATTTAGTCTGACTTCAACTGATTGTGTCCTGTTTTCAAATGTATTCTTAAATTCAGAACATCTTATAATTGCTGTTTTATGATATTCATTGGAGGCGTGTCCGCAAAGCATTTCATTTCCTTTTTTGTAGTTTAGAAACGGAGTCCGTACAAAGCTTCCGAGAGATATTCTACTCCTACCTCCTTCCTTTGATCCAAAAAGTACACATGCAATACAATAAGCGCCATTGTCCTTAGCACTGTACGTCAACCAAACAAACTTGTCCAGCCATGATCTTTGAAAATGTCTAATACCTCCTGACTGAACAACATTAGGGAACTTGTAGCTTAGTGGTGGAGTCCACGGTTCTACTAGCATGTGGTATTTTAAGTCATCGGAAATAGTTTCAGCTCCAACAAAGTTGCCAATATCAAATTTTTCTGGTCCTACACTTTCTATAGAGATTTTAGTATTTGAATTAAATCCACTGGTTGAGGGTGAGTCACAAACTAAGTTCACTGACGCACTATTTTCAATTAAATCCACAGTTTCGTTTCCTGTTGATTCAGGATTTTTTTTCTTGAAAAAACAAAATAAATCCGTCTGTCCCTTTCTTTTTGACATTATAATATCAATACTTGCATTCAAATCACATAACTAGCAAAGACAATAATTTAACACAAAATTGAATAGCAGGAGGAAGTATCACAGTCACAGTATCACAATGACAATAGGCAGTAGCACAATAACCATAAAAAACAAAACATAAATACCACACTCACAGTTTACTAAGAGTAAAGAAAACCATCATAGGTCATTATAATCACAAATAGACTGAAATATTTATAAATTACACTTTATTGCACATAAGCATTAACAAAACGAAACACACACGTAAAATGTTCCTCGTCTAAGGCCACTCGAACGAATCGTTCCGGTATTCTAAAAGTAAATATTTCCAGCTACCTCTGACTGGTTTGAAACAGATTAGCGTACTTTTCACTGGAAGGGGGTAAGTCTTTCTAAAAATAGCACACTCCACCCCTCTTTAACTCGGTCCACTACTTGTGTTGAAGACAGGTGTATGAGGTGAACAGCCTGCACTAGGAATTCAGTAGGGGTGTGCAAATCTTCGAAATGTCAAAGTCAAAGTTGAAGCCTAAGTCACCTTCGATTCGACGTCGTCACTTCGACAACCACCTTAGCATCTTGAGAAGTTTTGAAGATAAAATAAAACCTCTATAAATAACGAAAATATTTGAAAATCACTAATTACTACCCATTTAAATAAATTATAATAATCACATAACAGCAATAAAAAGTATTTTAACACTAACTTGATATTGAATTATATCTACCTATAACGCAAGCAGGAATAAACTCAGATATGTCAGCATAAAAATAATATAATATAGTGTGTTTTTTCCCTACTAAACTTTCTCTTTATTTAGAAGTATTATTAGATAATTTAAAAATTAATAATAGTGTTATTTGATAAAAAAAACTGTATTTGGTTTCAGCTTCAACCTTTCTTGGCATGCTTCAATCTTTGCTTCACCTGAGACTAAAAGAAACTTCGCACATCCCTAGGAAAGATAAAAACTTGTATTATTTAATTTTTTAGTATTTTATTTCTAAATATACATTTTTAAAATTAATTTTCTAAACACCACAGGGGGGTCAGCTGACCCTTTGACCCCCCCCTGTATCCACGCCTGCTCCTGAGCATATGGTGTTAGAATGTGCAAGAACCGTAGAGTTCAGGTGGCCCAGCCAGTATGAAGTGCAAGGTATGCTGGTGGGGGATGTGCTGAGGGACTCCACGAAATGGAAGTTCCTTGACAAACTAGCCTCGGAATCTACAGAGAGGGCCAAGACAGAATATGTACGAGTGTTAAGGGAAAGGAGGAGACTCAGACAACGTGATAATAGGCGGCAAGTTGGAAGAAGAGATGAAGGGACTACTAGTGGGAGCGACAATGACAGTGACAGTGACGGTGACAGTGACGGTGACAGTGACGGTGACAATGGTGGTGATAGGGTTGGGGACGATGGAAGTGAAGAGGAGGGAATATGGCATGAGGATGGGGAAATGGGGAGCGGGACAGATGCGGTCGCGGGTGGGGGCCCGGTGGGAAGTGAGTAGGGTAAAGGTTGCTCTATGAGGAAATGTTAGCAACCTTAGTTAGTGGGTAGATTATGTTATACCGAGAGGCTGCAAATACGGGAGAGTGGGACTGGGTAGCCAGATCAACTGACGGGACTGGAAGGATACCCTGGTAGCCATGGTGTCCTGAAGGACCAGGATTCCAGTTGAGATGAGTCGAGTGGAGGATTCTCCTGTGGACGCAAAGGGTAGTCCTAAGACAAACGATCCGTTCTCTTGGAAACAAGAGAATGGGATTGGTCTTCAAAAGGATCCTCTGGGTCAGGGTGGAGAAAGGCGGCTGCTCTGTAGCTCCCTTGTACCATCGGGTGAAGGATATCCCCGGGGGGTAGCTTAATCCTTAGGTTAAGGTAGGTTAAGTATAGGCTAGGAATAGGATGTTAGGGTAGGGGGGTGGTAGGTTAGGAGAAACAAATTTACAGGAGTTATAGGCTTGAACTAACAGTGGTGGAGCATAAAGTAGACGGAGCACCAACTCCGATAGGGCGCCTCCCCAGGTGGCGGATAGGGGGATGCTCATCTTCAATTCATCGGGCCACAGCTCTGAAAACATGGTCCCAGGCGGCTGTGGGGCGAGGGATTGGAGGGGGGTACCGGGGGCGTAAAATACCCGGGACGGACCAACTGGATGGAGAGTAAGTTTGTTTCTAAGATAGGTAGATTAAGTGCTAAACCTGTTAGCTATAAATAAAGGGCAAAATTGTTAAGTTGGATAACTCATTTGTGGATGCATTAGGGCCTGGGTTTAAATTATAAGATACCAGGCCATAAAATAGCATGGTAATGTAAAAAAAAAAAAAA